>JAOTQR010083890.1:0-37377 GCA_025774065.1 Solanum ossicruentum
AATCTAACAACTATATATATATATATATATATATATATATATATATATATATATACCAAAAGATAACATTACTAAGAATTTACCCATTATTTACACTACCTAAACATGCCAGTTCAACAGGAAAATAAACATCCATAAGAAAAAAGAAGCACGACAAGAAAACCTTGGGACAAAAAGTAGGGGAAGTAATGGACTTGAGGCTACTTAGACTTCACCTTAATCCATAACTTCCACCAACCCACCAAAATAGGATACTTTTTCCTCAAAGTAAAGACAAGAATAGAAGAAAAACACGATAACATAGAAATATATACATACAATCATTAAAACCAAAAATAAACATTCAAAGTTGAAGTAAAAATGACATCCAACAAAACATATCTAAACATAACTAAAAACCAACAAAATGAAAAGATTGTCTGAAAAAGAAAACAAAGTATTCAATCATAACAAAATGAGCATTGGGGTCAAAAGAAGTCAAGCATCAAGGTGTATCAAGCACCAATCACACGCTGATCTGCGGGGTCTTAGCTGGCTCTCCTCCTCTACTACAGTTTCAGAAGTACCCTCTCTAGGTGGGGTGTGCCATACTCTATTTCTCTGAATAGTCACCAATAAAAGAGACTCCTGCACCACCTCGTCATGCATGGGCTCCTCCTCCTCAGGATTTGGCCTCTTCGGAGTTGGCTCAGGATCAGTATGCTCTAGAGAAGTCTTCCCTATGGTATCTGGATGGTCGGTGAGCCAATCAAATGCCTCACCTCCCACTGGTGCTCCCTTTGGGGCTGCCAACATCGACAGCCATGAGTTTTGCTAACTCCTCAGTAACTGCACTCACATCGGCAAGCCTAGCTATGCCAAGCTTCTTTTGAATTCTGTCTTCAAATGCATCGACCCTGGCATCTACTGCTTGGAGTCTCTCATCAACCAAATCATGAACATATGCTTTCAATCTCTCCTCAAAGTCCCAAATAGTCTGATCAATAAATGGCCAGACTCGCACTGACAGCTCACATAGACTCCCCTCAACTATAGTAACCCTACACAATAAAGACTAAAATGTAACAGTAGAGAACATAAGGTCAACCAGCAAGGCAGATGTTGCTGGTGCCGGAGTGCTAGAGGATGGTGTAGACTCGATCTTGACTGCAGGTGCGGGCTTTGTAGTAGCCGGAGTAGTGCCAGTGGTAGCTGCAGGTGAGCCTGGCATTTGAGGCTCTACCAGGAATGGCTCTGGGATAGCTAGAGGAGATGCTCATGGAAAGGCCACCAGGTTCTCATCAGCATTTATCAGGCTGGGATCCATACTGCATGTGGCTCTACATGAGGGTCTCGGTAAGAGTCAATAGGAATACTTACTACACGACATGGTTGATGAATCAACGTTGAAAATGGTAATGAGGTGCTCGTCTAAGCTGTAGTATCGTGAATTTTCTTTGAAATGATCCAGGCCCAATCTACAACATAGCTAGCTAGGATGCTTGCCAAAAATACCTCTCTCTCGAGGGTGATCACATTATCTATAAAAGTTGGCCGTATATGCCAACTGATAATGGACCACTAGAATTTGTCCTGGAATAAGTGGTGGGCTTTTACTATAGGATCTACGTGGTTTGTAACCCATGTCAGCTCAACACCCTCCTCACAAATCTTGCTAGCGATCTACCATAGAAGCTCCATCCTAGCCCTGATGTCCTTCCCACTCACCTTTGTCCTCATTTTCTCAATACGGCTATCGTACTCTATAGTGGACAAAGGGACTGTATAAGTAGGCCCAAACTGCACTGGTCAGATCACCTCATCCGAGAAATCAACTCTCCTCCCCAGACTGTCACCACCGGTAGCCTCGGCTGTTCAATTGGTCTTTTGTTCTTTAGAAGACCCTCGTGGAGTGTAGCAAGGTATGCAACATAGAACTTACGGACTATGTAAGGGGCATATTTTCCTAGCTTTTGTGTGGTCAACCAAAGTCCGTACTCATCCAATCCCGTATCTAATCTGGGTACTCCGTCTTTTCCCATAATGTCCAACCTAGACTCATGAAATTAACGGACCGGCTTTCCATGCCCTTTATCCTCCAACCCCTGGTTGTATATTTCTCTCATTCCAGGGACACACCATCTATGATCAGCTGGAGGTTGGGGACTGAACTTCCTCCTACTGGGTCTTGAGGCACTTTCTGACTCAGACATAGAGCCGAAATGTGAGGGGGTCATCTGTGGCAAGCTACTGTCTGACCCATCCCCAGTGCCCTGTTAATCCTCCTCTTTAGACTGGGAGGGACTACTCACTACCATGGGCATCTATGCTATAAGCACCTAAGTCTGAGGTCGATTGGGCTCTGGATCTAGCCTGACTTTGAGGACTTTCATTGAGCCCTCAGATTGCTCGGTGTCGGAGGATTGATCCCGTAACCTCCGTTAAAGAGCTTGAATAGCCCATTTGTCTTTTGGAGGTATTTTATCTACAAACAACCCACACAACATCATTTAAGTCTAAGATGTTTGATCCACTGAAATACTTAGCAAAGAACAAGAAACCAAAACAACTAACAATTAACTATGCACTGATGCAACTGCAGATATGCAGGTACGAGTGCAGTTACGACATGTAGGGTGACCTACGAGTCGTATACTAGCCTCGTAGAACTAGTTATGCCTTTAAAAATGCTTTTTGATCACAGATACGAGATACAGTTACAACTCGTAAGATGTCCTATAAGTCATATTCCTTGTCTCCTACCTAGTTCCAGAAATATTTTAAAAACATAAAGAAGTTTTATGAGACTCTTACTATGAGTCGTGCCATGTACTATGAGTCATATGTGGGTCTTGTATGAGGAATATAAAGGAATTACAGGTGACTGATGCTTGCTACGAGGGACCATTATGGCTCGTATAGGAACTTACGAGTCATAGAAGTGCCTCAAAACTGAGCACCGAAGCCACCTGCAATGCCTACTTACTTCCCACTCAAAGAACAAATACGTCAACAAATTTTAACTCATTCAGGCAAATAGGAGAAAAGCAAGAATAAATGACACATACTCAATTCCAAACGAATATTGGCAATTCAAATCGACCATTATCCCTAAGAGTTGAAATCAATTCTACAATTCATCAAGCACACCAAACATAAAATATGTGACAAACTAACACTTGACAAACATACAACATTCCAAAGGAGTGCAATCACCATTCACAAAGATTCAATCAAGCCCACATGTTAAGCATAGGAAATCACCCCCATAGTACCTAAATTTCAGCACCGCCAACAATAATACAGTACAAAACCAAAAATTCATCAATTTCATGCTCACAATCATCTATTCAAGAATCTCAACAAGGCTCAATTCACAACTCAATCTTTTTTAAGGCCTACAAACCCTAGATTACAACTTTAGCTCAAAAATCAATGTATGGCCTACTTAAGCATGATCAAACTAAACGTTTACTCATGGAGGGAACAAGCTAGTCAACAAAATTGAGAAATGTAGCCGAAGAGCTTACCAATTTGATTGAGAAGTGAACCAAAGGAAAGAGAGATGGTTTTCGTGATGAAACCCTAGAAATTTACACACTCACCAAAATCTTCACTGGAAAATGACGTGGGAAGTCAAGATTTTGGTGGGAAAAATGACGTGGGTAAAGTGTCGCTTGGCTAGGATTTGGGATGCATTTGGGGGTCAAATTTTGTTTTGACCCCCTTTAATATTAAAGCGGGTTGGTGAATAAAAATCTGCAGATCTGGGCAACAGAGATCTCGACTACAAGTTGTAGGTTATCCTATGACTCATAGCTCCTGGACTCATACCAGACCAAACTATTGGTAAAAATATACGAATCATACCTGGGCACTACGAACCCTCCTACGACTCATAGGGGATCCTATGAATCATAAGGTTGGCTCGTAGTGTATGTGTCAACTTCAATACATACTATTTCACCCTATAAGGCATGATTATGAGTCGTATTGACGACTATGACTCGTAGGCTTGCTCGTAGGAGCGGCTCCTAGTCCAATTTTTTTTCTAGATCTTCAGTTCTTTCCTTCTCACCTGCAAACCAAATCTCAAAGCACAATTGTCCTCAAAATTATTACAATTGCATCATTTTCTCTAAATTTAAATCAAACTACTACTATTAGTCTAAGTCTAAAACAAACAAATAATTAGCAAAATACTTGGGTTTCCTCCCAAGAAGCGCCTTGTTTAACGTCGTCGCCTGACTTGTCATCTTCCTATGTCAACTATCATCGACGGTCCACACTTCACTCTTCCATTTATCTTGTTGTTTCATGGATTGGCCAATATCAAACACAATTTCTATATCATTTACTCAAAACCGCAGCTGAACTAAATCCATATCCACTAGTGCTCTCCCGGTAGCCAGAAAAGGTCTCCCTAAATGATGGGTACCTCAAAATCAATTCGCAGTCGAGGATCACAAAATCTGCTGGAAAGATGAACTTATTGACTTTAACAAGCATGTCCAAAAGGATTCCCTCTGACTTTTTGGTGGTTCGATCTACCATATGTAACCTCATTCTTGTCAGGGTAGGAGTAAGAAGGACAAGCTTTGTGAATACGGTAAGAGGCATTAAATTGATGCTTGCTCCTAAGTCACATAATGCTCTTGCAAATTCAACGTCGTTGATACTGCAAGGAAGAGTGAATACCCCGAGATCCTCTCGCATTTAAGAAAGGCATTTAGACATAATCACATTACATTGTTGGAGTTCTTGGGAGAACTCTTGTCTCAAAGTGCATTTCTTGGTGACTAAGTCCTTCATATATTTAGCATATTCAAGCATTTGCTCCAATGCTCCCATGGGAGAGATGTTGTTGGAGAGTTGCTTCAACATTGACAGGAAGTGTTTGAATTTACCCTCCTCTTCCTTCTTCTTGAATCTTTGAAGGAATAGAAGAGGAGGTTTGGGATGGATTTCACGTTGTCATGCTCCCTTATCTCTTCTTGTTGCATCCAGCACCCTTTGGATCTTCTCCCTCAACTTCAACTTCTCCACCAAGACCCTAATCAATGACTTAATCCACAATAACAGGCATAGGAGGATCTATTGTCCTCTTGACACTCTGAGTCATCACTACTATGTAATGCCCTTCATTTTTAGGATTTTGAACCGTATTGCTTGCTAGGGTGCCCTTTCGGCGTTAGTTCAATTGTGAAGAAACTTGTCCAAATTGTTTCTCAAGTTGCTTAATTACCACTACATGAACTCTATCTTTTGATTAATACTTAAGATATCAGCTTTCATTTCCTTTAGTGTCTCATCTTGATGGTCTGCTCACTTTAACAACTTTTCAAGCATATCTTCGATCCTAGAATTGCTTGATTCGGCATAACGATTGTGTACTGGCACATAAAGGATCATTTCTGTACCCCTCTCTTCTCGATTTTGCATTTGGCACTCTTTATCTCTCATAGTATCCACCACTATTATCTCTGTACATCCTATCACTGTTAAAGTTCCGACCATGATTCCCGGAACCTGGCCTCCAATATTCCAAATTGGACTCTTGGGGGTTGTTCCGGAAACCCGCCACTTGGTTGCTCACATAATAGGTATCCTCATCAAAGAAATGATCATAATACACAAGTGTAATTGGGGGTTGGTAAGCTAATTCCTTCACACTAGCTTGGTTTTGCTTCAAAACCAAACCCATCCTCGTACGAAGTTGAGCAAGTTGCTCCATTATCACTTCATTTACTTTAGCCTACTCACTATTTATGGTAACCACACAAGAACTCTTTGTATTACCACACTCACTCTATCCCCATGCTCTGTTGGTCTTTACCACTTATTCCATTCATTCGGCAGCTAGCTCAAACAATTGATCAAGAAAAACACATCCCATGATCATGTTGGCACAAGCTTTGCTATTATCATCAAGTGCTCTATAGAAGATCTCGACCAAAGCATCATCAACAATTTTGTGATCAGGGACTATCCTTAAGCATTTGTCGAATCTCTTCCATGTAGTACTAAGAGATCTCTAGGCAATTGCTCAGAGTTATTAATTTTGTCCTTAAGCTTCAGCTTCTTCGACCTTGGGAAATATCTTTCTAAGAACACCATATGTAGCTCAGCCAACTCGTAATGGTACCTAGAGGAAGTTCAGACAACCATACAACTGCATTGCCAATCAGTGACAAAGGAAACACCCTCAATCCAACAACATCAATAGAAATATTTTGTGTCCCTTGACACTTTTACACATGAAGACAACAATTTGGAGATGATGGTAGGGATCCTCTGATGGTTGCCTTGTGAATAAGCCACGGTTTTGGAGCAGCTAGAGCACTACACTTGATACCATGAACTCAGAATCTACTAGTAGAGGGGTAATTACTATAGAATCGGTAACATACATCGCCATAGGGTTTAATCAGTATTGATTCCAGCAGTAAGGATTTGCATTAAGATATCTAAGTTATGGCCGGTTAACCCTTGGTGGTGGATTCTCCTATCTTCTTTAGTCTTCCTCATTCGTATGCATATCATCCTCAACCACAATGTCTTCATTCACTTGAGCCATCCTTCATGGTAGTCGATGGATCTCCAAATTTAGTAGAGTTAAGAGATTGACTTGGCACCTTGTGTTGGGCATACAACCTAGTATACCCTGCAAAAGAAATCAAAAAACAAAGACAAAACAAAAGTAAAGTACAAGAGACTCTAGAAAGTAACACTAGAACTAACTAATAGTGAATTCAAGTCAAAACATAGTCGTATTCCCCGATAACGATGCCATAATTTTGGTGATGGTCATGCTCCAATAAGAAAACGACCACTTTCAGTAATTAACCTAACTGAATCCACAGGGAATACAGGGGTTGACTATAAAATTTCACTACAAATCATTCCTAGTATCTATAACTATAGTATCTAGATGGGGGGGGGGGGATTTATTGTGATTCAAAAACAATATAAAATAAACACTAATTAAAATCTAGGAAAACACTCAATTTTGGAGACAACTTGGGAAATTGTGTTCCCCATGGCTCATTTACTCAAGTACCCTAGATAACATAACTATGATCGGTGAATCGTATGCAGGATGGTAACTTAGGTTCTTTCTACCCTCTTGTTAAGGTGAAAGTCAAATTTCACCATGGAGCTTGGTCGGACACCATGGCATGCCAACCGTTACCTATTCGTCCAGTCAACATCCCCTTGGTCAAGTTTGGTCGATTAGAGGGGAAAACATTAACCACATCATATCATCTACGTCCCTTTTCCTATTTGTCACTATCTTGGTCAAGATCGTGATATAGTGTTGGCCACCACAAATATCATTAATCATCAAGCTAAAAAACCAATAAATGCAAAACACCAATCATAGACATGCACAAAATCTAGGTCATTTCAAGTCAATTGCCCTGGTTCCTACAACCCCAAGTTATGAGTGTTTATCTACTCATAGCTATGATAAAACACGTAAAAATGCACAAAATAGACATAGTTGAAAATTTCACCAATAACAATTAAAGATATAGGCACCACAAGTTACAAACCCATAAGCTTGATTGATCAACAATGAGTACAAAGCAAGATTTGCAATTCCCACAATGGGTTTCCCTAAGAGAACAATAATCTACTCTAAAAACCTAAGAGAATCTTCAAAATGTAACGGAGATATGTCTGCTATTTGAAATCCCTTCAAAAACCTAACTTAAACTATTTATAGTATTTACAAAACAACCCTAGGAACTATGCAAAAAAGACAACTAGCATCTGATAAATTTCGCAGTTATGACTCATAGGTTAGATAACGAGTCATAGTCAGGGTCTTTTATTAGGTTTTGGGCTTCTTGGACAGAACTGGTACGACCAATAGGTACGAGTCATTACTTGAGCTACGACTCGTACGTTGGTCTCGTATTCTTGGTCTTTAGTTTTTCGACTAACATTTTGGCTCTCTGATTCTTGTTATGAGTCCATCTGTACGAGTTGTAGTGTGTCTTACGACTTGTAGGCTGGGCTCATAGGGGTAACCTTCACTTGGTAGATTTCTGATTTTTTGGTCTCTGATTCCTGCTCACGACCTACGACTCGTAGCATGAGGTATGACTCATAGGAGGGCTCGTATAGCCTATGCTTCAGCAAAATCTGTAACTTTTCTTCAAAATCATGTCAACTTAACTTTTCTGCAAGATTAACCCAAAAACACATCAAAACACTAAAAATTTGCTTTAAGAACTCACAAAATCCCTTGTTTTAGGCACCAAATGTGTTGTAATTTGACAACACATCACAAATCTAACCTATAAGACATATCCCAATTTTCTCAAATGCATTACACCCATCAGAGTTAAGACCTTCACATACACCCAATCACCCACATGAAACTCAAGGTCCCTCTTCCTAACATCCGAATAGGACTTCTCGCGACTTTGGGTTGTCTTCAACCTTTCCCTAATCAACTTCACATACTCCATAGCTTCCAGTACCAAATCCGGGCCAATCAAAGTCATCTCTCCTATATCAAACCACCATAATAGAGATATACACCTCCTACTATACAAAGCCTCAAACTATGTGATACCTGAAACAATCCTAAAAAGTGTCCGAAAATATGTCTCGAAAATGCCCGAAATTGTAATTTCCATATATCTCAAAATTTGTGCGTGATATAAAAAATCCAATATCATATTCTTGTCCAAGAGGTAAAATAGCATGGGCAATGGGTCTAACCCAAATTTTAGAGTAACCGTAGAAAAATCTAAAATTTCAAAGTCAGCAAAAAATTGTAAAGATTCGCGACCTAGACGCGATGCGCCAGGAATGCGCCATAGTTTGTTTTTATGACTTGTATTTTGTTTCGGTCCAAGGCTTTTGGATCTTGGGACTAAGTCTTCCCATACGTGAAAGTACCTATACTTAGCCATATATCACTTTCATATCATAAAAGGCATTCTCCAATTCTCTGTCAAACACATAGACAAATATTTCACCCAATTCAATTGTCCCAAACTCACTCAGGATCTCAAGAAACTCATTATAGTTTCAAGCTCTCATTCAAATCTATGTCAAGCTTATTTATGTCGTTTAATACCATTTTGGGTCCTCTATATCTAGCCTAGTTTAAAGGAATTTTCGTTGGCTAAGTTTTGCCCAAGAATTGGTAGGAGGGTCAACTTTGAAGGGACATATCTCTTATCACACAAAGAAATGGGTGGCCCACCACCTATCAAATCAAATCAATTTAAATTATCTTTCCAATGCACTTGGTTTCACCTTATTTAGAGTTTGGATGAAGAAGTTATGACCATTTTTGTAGAACTCGTATATGCAGGGGTATATACGGGTTTTTGTCAAATTTCGTCTCATTAATGGAATTCCATAAATTTAGCCATTTCTATTGGTCTCTTGGGGATTCCTATGCTATCTTAACATTTCCTAAAGACCTAAACCTATTTTTGATTATCAAATTTACTCCTCCCAATTGGAATACACTCTCAAATTCTATCAAGAGCCTCTATAAAAACCCCAATACAAATTCAAGGAAACTCAAGAACTAGTTGTAGATTTCAAGACCACATTCCAACTGTCAAGTCTTTCTCATCTCAATTACAAGAAAATTCAGGGTCTAAGCTATGTGGGTTTCATTCATGGGTACCTTTCACCCTTGAAGCCCAATCTTTCATTTCTATGAGAATTACATGTTTTCAAGTTGTATTGCTCATGGGTATTATTCATTAGAGATTATGGTCATATACTATGTTGGTATTTTGTTAAACTTTTATTGAAAATACATGATTACTCATTATTAAATCTATACAATGAGATGATTTGCCTATTATGGTTATGCATGTTTTAAGCTTTAGAACAGTGATCTCTTTTGGGATTTGATGAGGGGTTTCAATGTGTTTTACAAGATTGCATTGCCAAGTATTAGTGGGCTATTTTACTTCAAGATTTCTTGCATGATTTCACTCTTTAATTAGATGGTTTTACACTAGCAGTACATACTCGCCAAGTGTTTGATAAAATGTCCTGATTATATATCTTTAGATGTTGAAGGTCTAGAGCATGGTAAATGATTTGAATGACTTTATGATGATAAAAGTATGCTATTCATGTGTTGATTTCATGGAATGTATCTATAGTGATGGAAGTTAACCAAACTGAGGGGTTGGTACCTCATTAACCGAATTGAGGGGTTGGTACTTCAGTCACCTAGATAGGGGGTGGTACATTCAATAACCAAGTTGAGGGGTTGGTACTTGAAGCACCTAGGATGTAGGTGATAAAACCATTAGCCAAATGATATTCTCTTTTTTCACACATAATATGTTCTATGTAAGCATGTTTTAGTTCAATTATCATTCATACATGTTATATTGTTAGTATGTTATTCATTTCTTATGATTATGCATTTTGTCTATGATGCCTATCTCTTGTTGCATTGTATCCTACATACTTAGTACATTCAAACATACTAACGCATGAACTTTGCCTACATAATATTACCATGTAGGAAGCGGAGCTCCCATTGATTCTCCCCTCATGGCTAGACGGATTGTTCAAGTTAGTTTTTGGTGAGTCCTCAAGTCCATGGACAATATCTATCTTCTCTTATAGTTATGTTTAGAATATA
The DNA here is from genome assembly GCA_025774065.1 of Solanum ossicruentum. Taxonomy (NCBI): domain Eukaryota; kingdom Viridiplantae; phylum Streptophyta; class Magnoliopsida; order Solanales; family Solanaceae; genus Solanum; species Solanum ossicruentum. Next base: position 10,622 of record JAOTQR010083890.1, read on the forward strand.
TCTTATATATTTGGATTACTTATTTTCATTATTATGTGGTGAGCCCAATTGCTTGCCATGGCCCCCACTGAGTTCTATGGGTAGAGGTGTTGTTGGACTAGTATGTAATGATGCTATAAGCTTGATTCTCTCTTTGAAACTCTTGATATTTTATGAAGTGAAAATTTTATGTTAGTCCCTGTACCCTTATTTCTACTCTTTTATTTTTGTTTACTCACTTCCGCAACCAAGGATGTGTAATGAAATGTTAAGAGGCTTGCTTGACGTTCCTTCCTGTTCCTCTTGCTCCGTTTCACACCTAGGCCCTAGTTTGGGTCGTGACAATATCAATGCTAACATGAAATCTATTATTATAAGCAAACATAATGAGTAAAGATGATCATCCTAATCACCTTTGAATTTCAATACATAAGCCCTTAACATTGCCTCCAAAGTTTGAATTGTCCTCTTTGCTTGTCCATCTGTTTAAGGATGAAAGGGTACAAAGTCCTCTTTGAAACGACCTCTAAAAGTGAGAAGTGAATTGGGTGACACAATCCAATATGATAGATCTAGGAACAACATGCAACCTCAAAAACTCTTGGATGTACAAGCTTGCATAATCTTCGGCACTAAAGGTAGTCTTGACCAGTAGGAAATGAGATGACTTATTCATACGGTCAGTGATAAACCAAATGAAGTCAAACTTCCTTCGGGTCAGAAGCAAACCAACAATAAAATCCATGTTCACATCTTCCCACTGTTCCAAGTATAAATTTCAATAACTTGAGCCAAACCACCAGGTCTTTGGCGTTCTACCTTCACTTGTTCACAATAGGGAATTAGAATACATATATAGCTATATTCTATCTTCCAACAATGCCACCAATACACTTTCCAAAAATCCCAATACATCCTAATAGACCGCGAGTGAATAGAATAATAAGAGTTTTGGGCCTCGCTCATGATCGCCCTCCTAGGATCATCGACATTCGGAACACACAACCAATCTTCATACTTGAAACGCCCCAAAATTATGTTTCAAAAATGCTCATAATTGTAATTTCTATATTTCTAAACATTTGTACGTGATATCGAAAATCCGACTTCATATTTCCGATCAGGGGAAAAATTGAGTGAAAATGGATATAACTTGAATTTTAGAGCACACGTAGTGAAAAATAAATTTTTCTAATTTTCAAATTCTAGTGCGGATCCGCGACCAAGCCACGACGCGGACTAGGCACAAATCAATGCTGAATTGTCCTTTGCGATGGGTCCGTGTCGCGGAATAGACGTGCACTAATAATGATTTTTCCTTAATTTTTCGAATTCAGTCAAGTATATTGGGTCATTGTCCCATGCCAAATTATGCATAATAACACTCACACTTAGCAAGTTTTCAACTCTATATTACTCAAAACCCTCACAAAAAGCTCTTCAGGACTTAACCAAATATCTCATTCAAATTTCTAGTATTTCAATCTTAGCTTTTGAACTCAAGCTTCTCTTCAAGCTCCAAGTTTCTTTCAAACTGAACTCAAGAAAACCCAAGTTAGAGTAATGAGAGTTCATCCATTAGGTCCTTTCACCCATGTAGCCCAATCTTTTTTTAATGAAAATTGTATGTTTCAAGATATATTACCAATGAGAATCTCTTATTATGAAATATGAGCATGATTTATGTTGGTGTTTTTATCAAGTATTTTTTATTACTCCTGAATATCTAATTAATCTTACACTATGAATTGATCTTTTTCTAATGAGACTATGAATGTTTGAGCTATCAAACTATGATCTATTATGAGATTTGATGATGGATTTCAAGGTACCTTATATTAAGGTTTTACTACATGTTGGTGGGTTGATTTGTATTAAGTTTTCTCATCTTGTTTAACTCTGAAATTATATGATTTTGAGCTAGCATCATTAACCCACCATGTATTTGATAAAATGTAACGTCAACAATTCTCAAGGGATTGATGATTTATTTCATGATGTGCAAGTCAAGTGATTGTATGATGATTAAGGGCTTTCAAGTGTATATTGAATTTATGAGATGTGTCTAAGATATTACAAGTATCAAGTTAGGCCCTATTTCAAGATTTTTACCTCTTGTGAGCCATTCATATTAAAGCAAGGGTTTATGTATAATTATGATCTACTCTCATGTTTCAAGTTAAGCTCACCATTAGAGGTCAAGCATATTTATGAGATACTCAAGTCATGTTCTAACAAGTTATTCATGTTATGACTAAAGTATGATTATTTCAAGTACTTCGTGGCATTAGACTTAGCACCGATGGATTGGATATTAGCATAGACTATCATCAAGGATCCATACTTCTTTGCTCAATGTATGTGCCAACATAGGATTATACTTTATCCTTTCCATACTATTGGATCCATTTAGTGCATATTTTCATGAAATCTACCCCAAAATGGGACGAGTTCCTGTAAGTGGGCTTACTTCTCCGAAATGGAATGGGCTCCATTAAGGTGAAGGTTTACCTTAACAAGTAGACTATCTCTTTATCGATGAGGGGTAATCATCAAGATTCCAAGTTGTAGCTCGATTAGTCTTACTCATGTCAGTTAGGGTCTCTTCTATATTATGTTCTATGGAAGTTAAATGATTTACAAGCATGTTTTTACTTAAAGCATAGATCATGCATGCCATGTTGAGATTACACTTATCTTTTGCTTATTCTTATGCATTTTGACTATATTGGCTTATGCTTTGTTGCATTTCATCCTACATACTTAGTATATTCAAATATACTAACACATACTCTATGCCTACATGATGTTATCATCTAGGGACTGGAGCACCATTTGATCATCCTCCACGTGGCTAGTATAATCCTTTGAAGCAAGCTTTGGTGAGTCCTCAAGTCTGAGGATGCTATCTTTATTACGCTTGTAATTTTGAGACTTCTTTAGGTCGAACATTTGCTACTATGAAGGTGAGCCCGAAAAGTGTCTTTACCCCTTCTCCATTCCATGTTAGAGGTGTTGTTGAATATTATGATGTACTTATGCTTAAGTTTGACTCTTTAATGCTTTAATGATTATCAAAGACTTCCCTTAATCTTTCTTCCCTTTTTTATTGTATTGCTTATAGTTGTTTACCTCGCTTCCACGACCAAGGATGTGTGGTTGATATACTAAGAGGCTTCTTTGGGTCTCTTCAGGTTCCTATTCGTCGTTTCATGTTTAGCCCTAGGCTAGGATCATGACAAACTTGGTATAAGAGCACTAGGTTTTTAATGGTCCTCGGAATCAAATACAGCACGCCGATTAGAGTCTTATTCATGGTCATGAAGTGCGCCACCACTATGAATCGGAGGGTGCCTGGCATTGTAGTAAATATTTTAATTCTTCATGATCTACATCATGCTTTATATATAAGTTTAAGGAATTTTGCCTTGACAAATGCTCTTTGCTATTCTAGATCATGCCAATTCCAAGAGGGAGACTAAGGAGAGCCCTACACCCGAGGAGCAACCAGCCCCTCCTGCTCCTCAAGCTCCTCAAGGAAGAGGAGTAGCGCAACATGAGTTCCGAGATTCTATTACAATGTTGGCTCATGCTATGACCAACCAAATCAACCAAGGGGCCCGAGCCCCTTATGCTCCCACTCTGGCTTCTAGGGTGAGGCATTTAACTAGAATGACCCCATCAGAGTTCCATGGGTCTAAAATGAATGAGGATCCCCAATAGTTCATAGATAAGGTGTAAAGGTGCTATCCATCATGGGGGTCAATTCAGAGGAAAAGGCTGAGTTGGCGGCCTACCATCTCAAAAGGGTAGGTCAAATTTGGTTTGCATAATGGAAGTTGGAGAAGGGGAATGATGATACTATCCCTTGGGAAGTGTTCAAATCCTCATTCCTCAACTAGTTCTTTCCTATCAAGTTAAGGGAGGCTAAGATGATGGAGTTTATGAACCTCAAGCAAGGTTTCGTATGTGTGAGGGAGTATGCCCTCATGGTCAACCAACTCTCCAGGTATGCTCCATAATTGGTTGCCGAGCCTAGATTAAGGATGAATAAATTTGTCTTGAGAGAGTCCAACTTGGTAAATGAGAAGTGTCATAACACCATGCTAGTAGCTGGAATGGAATTTTTCCTACCTCATGACATATGCCGAGCAATTAGAAGAGGAAAAACTTAGAAAAAGAAGAAGCGGTGAGTCCAAGAAGGCCCGTTTTGAATGTTGTTTCCAAGGATCTAAGGGTGGCTGATTTCCACAAGGCCACAATTTACAAGGACAAGGGTCCTCCAATGCTCCTAACAAAAGGTTTGCCAATAATTGAGTGACCAACCTAAGGTTCCAAGATGCTAATGGAGGAATGGCAAAACCTAGATGCCCAAGGTGTGAAAAGAATCGTAGTGGTCTATGTTTAAGGAACTCTAATACTTGCTTTGGTTGTGGTGAGATGGGTCACAAGGTCATTGATTGTCTTCATGCACAAAACAAAGGTAGCGATAGTCGTCCACAAGGTAAGGTGCAAATGCAGGTCAAAAGGGAAAAGGAGGCCAACAAGGGGGTGCTCTAAGGTAAAATAGATTCTATGCTCTTCAAAGGAGAAATGGGTTGATGAGGTGTTTGATCATCACCGGTATGTTAAAGGTTTTTGATTTTTATATGTATTCATTTGTAGACTCGGGTGCCACTCTTTCTTTTATTACTCATTTTGTTGCCAAAAAGCTTCATGTTAGTCCCGAATCATTGTGTGAACCTTATAAAGTGTCAATCCCCATTGGTGAATCTAATGTTGCTAAAAGGGTCTATAGAAATTGTCCGGTGTTCGTATTGCAGAAAGTCTTGCCTTGTGATTTTATTGAATTAGAAATGGTAGATTTTGATGTCATTCTTTAATGGATCGGTTGCATCCATATTATGCTTCTATTGACTGTAGAACCTATAGGGTTAAATTCTAATTCCCTTATGAGATCGTCCTTGAGTGGGAAAGTTGTGATGTGGTGGTTAAGGGTAGATTCATTTCTTGTCTTAAAGCCCAATAGTTGTTTTATAATGGTTGCCTCTATCATCTTGTGAGGGTTAGAGATGTTGAGTCCAAAGTCCTTCCTATTGAGTTAGTTTCAGATGTTAATGAGTTCTTTAATGTTTTTCCTGATGAGCTTCTCATTGTTCCTCCTGAAAGGTAAATAGATTTGGTATAGACCTTCTTCTCGATATTTAACCTATTTATATTCCCCCTTACCGCATAGCCTCTGTGAAGTTGAAGGAGTTAAAAGGAGCAATTGAGGGTTTTATTGGAGAAGGGTTTCATAAGGCCTAATAAGTCATCTAGGGGTGCACTAGTGTTATTTGTGAAGAGAAAGGATTGTTCTCTTAGGATGTGCATTGTTTATTGGCAACTTAATAGAGTCACCACAAAAAACAAGTACTCTATACCAAGGATCGATGACCTTTTTGATGAACTTCAAGGGACTAGTCACTTCTCTAAGATTGATCTTTTGTCTAGGTATCACCAAGTGAAAGTAAGGAAGCTTGACATTCCCAAGATGGCCTTCCGGATTAGGTGTGGGCACTTTGAATATGTGGTTATGTCCTTTGGGTTGACTAATGCATCGGCTATATTTATGAATCTTATAAATAGGGTCTTTAAACCCTACCATGACTTATTTGTTGTGGTTTTCATTGATGATATCTAGATTTATTCCCTTAGTGAGGAGGAGCATATGATCACTTGAAGATTGCATTGCAAATCTTGAGAGAGGAGAGGTTGTATGCTAAATATGAAAAATATGAGTTTTGGTTGAAAGAGGTTGCTTTTCTAAGGCTTGTGGTGTCAGGTGATGGCATTAAAGAGGATCCTAAGAAGACAGAGGTGATTAGAAATTGACCTAGGCCTTTGACTCTGTCAGATATTAGAAGTTTCTTGGGTTTGGCGGGTTATTACTGGAGGTTAGTAAATGGTTTCTCATCTATTGCTTCCCCTATGACTAAATTGACACAAAAGAAGGTCAAGTTCATGTGGTCTGATGAATGTGAGAAGAGTTGCCTCTAGATGAGTTAAGGTGCATGATAAGAATTATCCCACTCATGATCTTGAATTGGGAAGCTGTAGTATTTTCTTTGAAAATTTGGCGTCACCACTTGTATGGTGTTCATTTTAATGTTTTACCGACCACATGAGTCTCCAATATGTGTTCATCAAAAAGATCTTAATTTGATTCAAAGAAGGTGGTTAGAGCTCCTCAAAGATTATGATATTAGTCTGCATTATCACCACGACAAAGCTAATGTTATGGCCTCTAAATAGGGTGTCCATAGGTAGTCTAGCCCATGTTGATGATGGTGGTAAAGAGGTGGCTACAGAGGTTCACCGATTGACTAGATTAGGGGTTAGGTAGGATGAAGGTTATAATGGTGGTGTTGTGGTGGTTGATGATTCTAAATCTTCCTGGATTGAGGAGGTAAAGGCAAAACAAAATCTTGACCCTAACTTGCTAGAGTCAAAGGCCTTGGTGAGAGATAGTAAAGTGGAGGTTTTCTCCTATGGGGGAGATGGTAACCTTAGGTACCAAGGTCGATTGGGTGTGCCAAATGTGGATGACTTGAAAGAATTTATCTTGAAGCAGACCCATAATTCATCCTATTCCATTCATCCTAGTTCAACAAAGATGTATGGAGACTTGAGGGAGGTGAATTGGTGGGGTGGTATGAAGAGAGATATTGCCAATTTCATATCCGAATGTTACAATTTCCAACAAGTCAAAAACGAACATCAAAGGTCAGGTGGCCTAGCCTAAGATATAGAGATTCCTATTTGGAAGTGGGAAGCAATCAACATGGATTTTGAGGTTGGGTTACCTAAGAGTAGGAAACATTTTGACTCTATTTTTTTTGTTGTGGATAGAATGACAAAGTCGACTCACTTCTTACTGATCAAAACTACTTATCGTGCCGAAGATTATGCCAAGTTATATATACATAAGTTGGTTAGATTGCATGGGGTGCCTTTGTCTATCATTTCAGATCATGGTGCTCAATTCACTTCTCACTTTTAGAGGTCCTTCCAAAGTGCTCTTGGCACCAAGGTTAGGCTTAGCACAAATTTTCATCCAAGCCGAGAGGACTATCAAAACTCTTGAGGATATACTTAGAGGTTGTGTTTTGGAGTTTAAGGGTAGTTAGGATGAATTTTTCCACTCATTGAATTTTCTTACAACAGTAGCTACCACTCAAGCATTGGCATGGCTCCTTTTGTATTTCTTTATGATAGGTGTAATAGATCCACGGTTGGGTAGTTTGAAGTGGGAGAAATGGCTTTGCTCGGTCCGAATTTGGTCATAGAAGCCTTAGAGAGTGAGGTTGATAAGGGAGAGGTTGAAAAATGCCCAAAGTAGACAAAATTCCTACTCTGACGCGAGGAGAAGAGATATTGATTTTAAGCTTGGTGATTGGGCTTACTTGAAAGTTTCACCCATGAAGGGTGTGGTCCGATTTGGCAAGAAGGAGAAATTGAGCCCAAGGTTTGTGGGTCCTTATAGAGTTTTTAGGAGAGTAGGTAATGTTTCATATGCATTGGAGTTGCCTATGGGAATAAAAATAGTTTATCCGATCTTTCACGTGTCCATATTAAGGAAGTGTGTGGGTGACCCAAGTGTCATAGTTCTCTTGGTTGTAATGGTTGTTGTATGAGATAATTTGACCTATGAGGAGGTCCTAGTGAAAATTTTTGATAGACGAGTAAAGAGGTTAAGAAACAAAGATGTAGTGTCCGTCAAGTTTCTTTGGAGGAATCAACAAGTTGAAAGTGCCACATAGGAAGCCGAGGCATACATAAGAAAGCGATATACATATCTCTTCCACTCTACTCAAGCTAAAGGTACTAATTTTAGTCCCCTATATGATTTCAAATCTTAAGTTTCAGCTATTACGTCATTTTGCATGCACTCATGTTCATAATAACAAGTTTATGGTGATTTTGACACTTATGTCGTGTCTTTTTCAAAATGATGTTTAAATGTGTTTGTGGCATTCAAGTTGGGCTAAAATCTTCATGATTACTTCTTTCATGCATGTTTCTTGGACATAAGGGGACGGATGTTCCCAAGGGGGAGATATTGAAATGCCCTAAAATTGTGCTTTCAAAATACCCATAATCGTAATTTTCATATATCTCAAAATCCATGTATGATATCAAAAAGTTTCCTTCATATTCTCGATCCAGGGGCAAAATTTAGTGGGGGATGGGTATAAACATGTTATTAGAGGACTTGTACCGAAAAATAGATTTCACTAATTTTCAAATTCTAGTGTGCATTCACGATGCAGACTGCACACGGATCAGTCTTAAATTATCCTTCGTGATAGGTCCCGTCATGGACCAGACACGAACTAGTGTTGATTTTTCTAGTTTTTTTTATTCGGCCAAGGGCATTGGGGTCATAGCCTCATGCCCAATTATGCATAAAAACACCAACACTTAGCTATTTTTCAACTCATATTACTCAAGACTCTCACAAAAACTTCTCCAAGACTTAACCAAATATCTCATTCAAATTTAAAGGATTCCAAAATTAACTTTTGAATTTAAGGATTCTGTTCAAGCTCCAAGTATCCTTCAAGCTCAACTCAAGAAAAACCATGTTTGACATATGTGGGTTTCATCCAATGGGCCTATGCAGTCCAATCTTACTTTTTATGAAAATTACATGTTTTCAAGTTGTATTACTTATGGATATCTCTTATTATGAAATATGAGAATAACTTTTGTTGGGGTTTTTATCAAGTATTGTTCATTACTCATGAATATCTATTCTAAGCTTACACTATGGCTTGATCTTTGTCTATTGAGACTATGCATATTTTCAGTTATAAAACTATGATCTATTTTGAGATTTGATGATGGTTTTCAAGGTATCCTACATGAGGGTTTACTACATAATGGTGGGTTGATTTGCATTAAGTTTTATCATCTTGTTTCACTCTCGAATTGAATGATTTTGAACTATTATTATTAATCCACCATGCGTTTGATAAAATGTCAAGTCAAGAATTCTGAAGTTATTGATGATCTATTTCTTGATGAGCAAGTCAAGTGACTATATGATGATTAAGGACTTTCAAGTGTGTATTGAATTCATGAAATATATCTATGATGTTACAAGTATCAAGTTAAGCCCTATTTCAAGATTTTTACCTCTTGTGAACCATTCATGTTAAAGAAAGGGTTCATGTGTGATTATGATCTACTCTCATGTTTCAAGTTAGGCTTACCATTAGAGGTCAAGCATGTTTATGAGTTAGTCATGTTCTTACAAGCTATTCATGTTATTACTAAAGTATAATTATCTCAAGTATTCTGTGGGATTAGACTTAGCACTGACGGATTGGATGTCTGCGTGGACTATCTTCAAGTGTCCATACTCCTTTCCTCAAAATATGTGCCAATATAGGATTATACTTCACCCTTGTTGTACAAGTTGATACATTTAGTACATTTTATCATGATATCCACCTCAAAATGGGATGGGTTTTTGTAACGGGGGTTACTTCTCCAAAATAGGATGGGCTCCTACAAGGTAACATATAATTTACCTCTGCAAGTAGACCACCTCTTTACCGATGAGGGGTAATCATAGGAATTCCATGTTGTAGCTCGTTAGGTCATACTCATGTCGATTAGGGTCTCTTCCCACACATGTATTATGTCCTACGCAAGTTGATTGATTTACAAGCATGTTTTTACTTCATGCATTGGTCATGCATGTCATATTGATATTACATTTATCTATTGTTTATTCTTATGCATTTTGATTATTTTGTCTTATATCTTGTTGCATTGCATCTTGCATACTTAGTACATTAAAACTTACTAACACATACTCTATGCCTATATGATATTACCATGTAGGACCAAAGCACCATTTGATCATCTTCCACGTGGCTAGTATGATCCTTTGAAGCAAGCTTTGGTGAGTCCTCAAGTTTGAGGATGCTATCTTTATTACTCTTGTTATTTTGACACTTCTTTATGTTGAACATTTGTTACTATGAGGGTGAACGGAAAGTGTCTTGGCCCCCACTTCGTTCCATGTTAGAGGTGTTGTTGGATATTATGATGTACTTATGCCTGAGTTAGACTTTTTTAACGCTTTAATGATTATCAAAGACTTCCCTTAGTCCCACTTCCCCTTTTTATTATATCCCTCAATGTGGTTTTTGTTGCTTCTGTGACCAAGAATGTGCGGTTGATATGCTAAGAGTCTTGTTTGGGTCCCTTTGGGTTCCCATTCGCCATGTCACGGCTAGGCCCTAGGCTTGGGTCTTGACAATACTGAAGCACACAATTTTCCCCTTGGGAGAAGACCTCTATTTTCGTTTCGACAACAAATAACCTCAACTTAACAAATGATGGATCTCGGTCTTTCTGAGCCTTGAGATCAACAACCACAGAAGATTGGGCCCCATTTTGAACATCAATGCCACCATCATTAGAGTAGGCTAACTTAACACCCAACCTAGCCAAATGGTGAACATCACTTACTGACTCCTTCTTCAACCATCAACAGGAGCCGTACTTCCCATAGATAGCCTACTAAGAGAATCGTCTACAACATTTTCCTTGCCGAGATGGTATTGCACACTCATGTCATAGTCCTTTACGAGCTCCAACCACCTCCTTTGCCTTAAGTTTAGATCCTTTTGACTGAATGCATATTGCAAGCTCTTTTGATCAGTAAAAACATCAACATGCACCCCATACATATAGTGTCTCAATCTACAAAGCAAACACCACCACTACTAACTCAAGATTATGAGTCGGGTAAATCATACACCTTTAGTTTCCTTTACGCATAAGCTATCACCTTACCATGTTCCATAATTACACAACCCAACCCAATTTGAGAAACATCTCAATACACCACAAACCTATCTAAGCCATCCTTTAAAATCAAAACAACAGACAATGTAAGTTGACCCTTCAAAGTTTGAAAACTTTTCTCACATTCATCTGATCATACAAACATAGCCTTCTTTTGAGTCAAATTGTTCAATGGAGATTTAATAGATAAGGACCCTTCAACAAACCTTCTATAATAACCATCACGCCCAAGAAAACTTTGAATAACTGATGGAGCAAATGGTCTAGGCCAATTCCTCACATCCTCAATCTTCTTCCGGTCAACCTTATTGTCATCATCGGACACCACATGACCAAGAAAGGCTACCTCAGCCAACCAAAACTAACATTTTCTAAACATAGAATAAAACTTTTTTTCCCTCAAACTCTAAAGTGCCAACCTCAAATGATCCATATGCTACCACTTACTTCGGGAATAAATAAGGATATCTTCAATGAAGATAATCACAAAATTGTCAAGGAATGGATTGAACACATGATTCATGAGATCCATAAACATGACCTAGCATTAGTCAACCCAAATGACATCAAATGCCCATACCTAGTCCAAAAAGTTATCTTGGGAATATCATGCTCCCTAACTTTCAATTGATGATAACTGAAATAGAGGTCAATCTTGGCAAAGTGGGTGGTCCTTGAAGATGGTCAAGCAAGTCATTGATACTTGGTAATGGGTACTTATTCTTGATTGTCACCTTATTTAGTTATTTATAATAAAATGCACATTCAAAGAGATCCATCTTTCTTTCTTATAAATAACATCAAAGAAAGCCATGGAGATATACTTGGAATAATAAAGGCTTTCTCCAACAAGTCTTTCAACTGATCCTTCAACTCGGTCAATGCCATAGAAAAGGAGTGATAGAGATAGGTTGAGTATCTAGGAGAAGATCAATGACAAAGTCTATTTCCCTTTTGGAGGAATATGGGGTAAGTCTTCGGGGAACACATTCAAAAACTCATTCACTACATGAACCGATTTAAGAGTCGGTGACTCAGACTCCATATCTTTCACCCTTGGAATATGATAGACGCACCCCTTGGAGATCATCTTCCGAGCTTTAAGGTAGGAAATAAACCAACCTTTAATAGTGGAGTCGCTACCCTTCCATTCAAGAACAGGCTCATCCTGAAATTGGAACTTGACTTTCCGTGTTTTATGATGTACTAAAAAAATACAACATTTTTAATGCCTAAAACATAGAATTTGAAGTGTTGTCAATGTGATATTTGTGAATTTTATGTGTTTTTGTGTGTAGATTTGCATTATTACAGGTTGGCCATGATTTGGGAAAAAATTACAAAAGTTTCTAGTTTTTTCTATTGTATGAGATAATCTGTGGGATGTAGAGCATTCTATGAATCTTAGATAGGATTCATGGGGATTTCTAATGAGGGGCTATTTGCTGAAGTTGAAGTCTACGAACATATAGATGAGTCATGGAGCAGTTTACGAGTCGTAGACTACCTTTCATGCCTTAAGGATCAGAGAAGTGGACTCGTAGGAAAATTATTAGATGAAACTTCCTTTATGAGCCGTGAAACACTTTATAAGTTGTAAAGGGTGTCGTAGAAGTGAAGTCCAAAAATCCAACAGCTGATTACGAGACCCCAACTACAAGCCGTAGAAGACATTCTAGGTCATAAAGTGCTTTTATGGAGTTTGCTGACCAGTTTTTTTAATTTGTTTAGGGCTTATTTTTAATTATTATAAATAAGTTTTTTAGGTTATGTTTCAGAAATTCTAGTCAGTTCATGTCAGTTTTGAGTAGTTTAGTTTTTGTACTCAGAGAAGTCAATATTCTTAGAGAGAAAATGTGAGAGCATCTTTGAGAATAGTTGTGCTTTAATTTGATCTTCAAGCTTGTGGTTTTCATTAAATTTGGATTTGCTTGTTCCTAATTCAATTACATAAGTGTTTAATTATGTCTTCTCAATTCATAATTTCTTCATCAACATATAGCATAAGTAGCTAAATCCACAACTAGGGTTGTGGGAACCATGAAGAAATAAAAAAGTAAGACCAGATAATTCACAATTCTTGGAAGGTGTATATGCATGAATTAATTAACTCTCTTTATTTTTCATGTTTTCTGATGGTGGCCAACATTAGAATTTTCCTATTGTTACTGACTAGACCATGATAGTAATGAATAGGAAAAGAGATTTATTAATAGGATTCGTTTGACATATTCTCGTCTAAGTGGAGGTTGTACTAGGACTTGTAGGTAATGGTTAGTAAAGCACACTATGTAGATGTGCCAAGTCGCATAGTGAAATTTGCCTCTCACCTTTGACCGAAGAGCTTGGTGATCTTAAATTACCATCTTGTATGTTATACACTAGAAAAGAATTAGGTTATCCTGGGATACTGAGTTGCGGAATCATGAGGAACACAATATCCTAGTTGCTCTCTATTATTGATTTTTCTCTCGTTATAGTTTATTTTCTCGATAATTATTGCAAACCCCGCCCCCATCTATAGGAATTGAGTCAATAAACTACTCAGATTGCATATTGGTGAATTTTTCTTGAGTCTACATATTCCCTATGGGTTCGACCCTAACCTTTGTTAGATTCCATTTCTTGACAATGACTGCTTTTCCTCTAAAAAGGAGGTATAACTTGGGCGACATCAAGATTTTAGTGCCATTGCGGGGGAATATAGCTATACTTAGTAAATTCATTAGTAATGCGAGTGTTAATCCTTAGTTCCCTTTATTTTACTTTTCTTTTTTGTTTTTGTTCTTTGCAGGGTGCACAAGTAGTGTATGCCCAGCGCTCAGAGTCAATGCAAGCCCTTAACTCCATTTAATCTAGAGAACCACTGAACTACAAGAAAAATGGCCCAAGACAACGCCAACTATGCGGCCAATGTAGCCTTCAATAGGAACAATAATGATGATGATAGGAATAAGAACCCACCTCCTTTTGAGGAATTTCCACAACCTCAAAAGTTCAGCACCAATGCTTACCAGTGGAAGCAGTACAGTTGAACCCCATGGCTATGGATGTGACTGGAGCTATTGTGTCACCACCACCACCAGCAGAAAGAAAGTTCACTGTCTCTAGTGGGTCACTTCAGATGCTGCAAAACCATGCGCTACTTGGGGATTACTGTAACTACCCCAGAAAGTGCCTAAAAATGTTCCTTGAAATTACCTAGAAACGTAATTTCCATATATCTCTAAATCCGAGTGTGATATTGAAAATCTGACTTCATATTATTGCTAAGGGGGTCAAATTTAGGGAGAAAAGGGTCTAACCCCGATTTTAGAGCTACCATAGCAAAATTTGAATTTTCAAGGTGAGCTCGGAAATAATGTTCGAGCACGTATGGGGCACGACGCGCCTCAGTGTATTTTCTAATCCAGCTTTTTGTCCAGTCCAAAACTTTTAAGTCTTCGGCCTATGCTTTCCCATACGAGAAACTACCTATGCATAGGTATTTTTCATCCTTATATCATTTTAAACATTCTCCAACAGTCACTCAAACACTTGACCATTACTTCTAAAGTCTCAAAACCCTCTCAGGATCTAAGGATTTCCTCTCAAGCTTCAAGTCTCCATTTCCAATCTTCTTCAAGGATTCTCCAAAAGTCCAGGTATGTGGGTTTCTTTCATAAGTTCCTTTCACCATGATGCCCAAGCTTCCTTTACTTAAATTAGCATGATTTAAAGATGATTTACTCATAGGTCTTAATTATTATGAAATTCACTGCACATTATGTTGGTGTTTATGATATGGGGATTGTTTTATTATGTTTTAGGCTGTGCATCTTTGATCTATCTTAAGATTTGATGATGGGTTTTGATGTATTTTGCTTGAGTGTGTTATATAGTATCTATTGAAATTTTTACATCAATAAATAAGATTCTCTTAGCTTATTTGGAAGGATCTGATAATTTAATTATCCATGACTATTTAAGTCTCTAGCATGACCACTTGATGAAATCTGGAGGGAAGTGGGGTAAATTGGCCGATACTACTGGAAGGATTCCTCTTTGGATAATAGGTAATGTAGCTAGTATTCTTGTACGTGATTTAATAGGTATTTTCTTTTATGGGTCATATTTCAGATTAGGTTCGTCTCTGTAGTAGTTGACTGAATTGAATTGTCAACATGAAAGTATAAGAACTCAATAGGATTCCCTTATTTGTTTGTCTGATTCGAAGGGGAAGGGCCCGTTGAGTTTTTACGAATCATAATATTTTTTTTGTCGAAATGATAAAATGGATTTCTTTTTCTTTCCAAAAACTCCATTTTTCTCATTTTTCTGATCATGTTTTTGAGAAATTCACTTCATTCATTAGTCAGACCACATCTTTTTTTATGTGATAGTATTTATCGGTATTTTCAAAGTTGGAAGAAAGATGGAATCATTCAATTTCTTGGCTTTTATCATATATTTGATAGCATGAAAATCCTTTCTATACTAATATAATGTAGAACCTTACACTCTATATTACATTACTCTATTTATTTTTAAATTTTCCTATTTCATCATCGAATTTTTTCTAAGATAAGTTGATTGAAGAAGTTTTATTTAATTACTAAAATTTTCTCTCTTTTTTTGTTTGTCAACCAATTCGTACAGTATAATTTCACTATTGAATTGCATAGAATTACATTAGCACTATACATCCTATAAGTATTTGATAAAATGTTCAGTTATGGTTCTTGAGCAATTAAAGGTCCAATGCATATCTTCTGAGTTGAATGACTATGTGATGATGAAATGAATTTAGATATGTGGACTATATGATGATGAAGTGAATGTATGCATATGGCATCCTCTATATAGTGTTGGAATGTGACCATGCTCTATTCGTGGATCGTGCACCGGGTAACCTTATCAAGTGGTTCGTACCTTCATTACCTATCGGAGGGTTTGTACTCTAGCACCACGGCTGGTAGGATGCAACTATCCATCAATCTTTTTGGAGGTTTGTACCCATCAACCTATCGGGGGGTTTGTACTCCGGAACCACGGGTAGTAGGATGTGACGATCTACCAAGCTATCGTGGATTTGTACTCTAACAGCACGGGTGGTAGGGTGCGATGATCCACCCACCTATTGATGGGATTTGTATCTCATTAACCAAGGGTGGTAGGATATGATGATCCACCATTAGTTTAATGGTCTCTTCTTACACATATGTTATATTCTATGTAAACATGTTTTACTTAAGCATTAACCATACATGTTATATTGTTACTATGGTATCAATTGTTTATCTCTATGCATTATGACTAGGATGCCTATCTTTTGTTGCATTGCTTCCCACAAACTTAGTACATTCAAATGTAATGACTCGTACTCTAAGCCTACATGATATCACCATATAGGAACCGATGCACCGCTTGATCATCCTCCTCTTCAACATGGCTAGTACAATTGTCTCTCAAGCATGTTGGTGAGTCCTCCATTCCGAGGACGTTGCTTATGATCTCTTGCTGTGTACTAAAGTTATCTTCCCCTTATTTATTTATTGACTATGAGGGTAAGCTCGATTGTTCGTCGTTGCCCCTACTCTTATCTATCTAGTAGAGATGTTGCTAGACATGATATGTATCTATGTTATGAGCCTTGACTCTCTTGTTTCTTGGTGATTATGATATGGAGTTTACCAATATCCCCAATTCCCCTTGATTATGCTTATCTCTTATTGTCATTTTAATTGCTTTTGCGACCAAGGATATGCTTAGGGCTTGTGTATTAGAGCTTAAGAGTAGTTGGGATGATCATCTTCCTTGGATTTGGTTTCCAATAACAATAGCTATCATTCTAGCATCTGGATGGCTTCTATGAGGCTATCTAAAGTAGGCATTGTAGATCATCGGTTGGGTTGTTTTGAAGTGGGAGAGATGACCTTGTTGGGTCCGAATTTAATTAGGGAGGACATGAAGGAGCAATAGTCATACCTCTTCCATTCAATTCAAGCTTATGATAACATGTTAAGTCCTTTTATAATTCCAAGTCTTATGTTCCATCCCCAATGTCATTGTATCCATTCATGTTTATATTGAGAAAGTTCATGCTGATTTTAACACTCATACTGAGATTTTGAAAATAGGTTTTTAACAGTGTTTTTGCATATATCTCTAAATTCATACATAATATCATAAATTCGACTTCATATTGTTGTTCAGGGTGTCAAATATAGGGGGAAAATGGTCTAACCTCGAATTTAGAGAAATCATAGCAAAATAAAAATTTTCAAAGTGAGCTCGGAAACAGTGTTCAAGCGTGTATGGGGCACAACGTGCCTCAGTATATTTTCCAGTTCATTTTTTTGTATGGTCCAAGACTTTTATGTCTTGGGCCTAAGCCTTCCCACATGAGAAAATACCTATACTTAACCATTTTTAACCCTTATATCATTCTAAATATTCCCCAAAACTCAGTCAAATACTCAGCCAAATATATGACTCCTAAATTCAAGTCTCAAAACCTCCTCCGAATCTAAGGATTTCCTCTCAAGCTTCAAGTCTCCATCTCATATCTTCAACAAGTTCATCTCTAAAGCTAAGGTATGTAGTCTTTCATGGGTTTCTTTCGCCTGTAATACTCAAGATTCTTTTACTTAAATTTGCATGATTTAAAGATGATTCACTCATAGATATTAATTATTATGAAAATCACAGTGCACTATGTTAGGGTTTATGAAATAGTGACTATTTTAGTATGTTTTGGGCTATGAATCTTTTATCTATCTTAAGATTCGATGATGGGTTTTTATGTATATTGCTTGAGGGTATTACCAAGTATCTATTGAAGGTTTTACATCAATTTTTTAAGTGTGATTTCACTATTAAATTTGCATGGTTTTACATTAGCATTGCATACCCTCTAAGTGTTTGATAAAATGTACTGTTGTGGTTCTTGAGGAATTGAAAGTCCAATGCATGTATTATGAGTTGAATGACTATATAATGATGAAATGATGATGAAATGAATGTATGTATAGGAGAACTATATGATGGTGAAGTGAATGTATGTATATTGTTATACTATATATAGTGTTGGAATGTGACCAGCCCTACTCGGGTGTTGTGCATCGGGTAACCTTGTCAAGGGGTTCGTACCTTGATAACCTGTCAAAGGGTTTATACTCCGTCACGACGGGTGGTAGGGTATGACTATCCGTCAACCTTGTTAAAGGTTTGTATCCATCAACCTATAGGGGAGTTTGTACTCCAGCACCATGGGTGGTATGGTGCGACAATCCACCAACCTATTAGGAGGTTTGTACACTGGCAGCAAGGGTGGTATTGTGCGACGATCCAACAAACTATTGGGGGGTTTGTACTCTGGCACTATGGGTGTTAGGGTATGATGATCCACCAACGTATTGACTAGGTTTGTACCTCAATCACCAATGGTGGTGGGGTGTGATGATCCACAAATAGTTTAATGGTCTCTTCTTACACATATGTTATGTTCTACGTAAGTAAGTTTTACTTAAGCATTAATCGTACCTGTCATATTGTTACTATGATATCTGTTGTTTATCTCTATGCATTTTGACTATGATTCCTATCTTTTATTGCAATGCATCCCACAAACTTAGTACATTTAAATGTACTAACACATACTCTATGCCTGCATGATATCACTATGTAGGCACCGGTGCACTGTCTGATCATCCTCCTCCATCATGTGGCTAGTACGATTGTCTCACAAGATTGTTGGTAAGTCCTCCATTCTGGGGACGTTGCTTATGATATCTTACTATTTACTAAAGTTATTTTCCCTTTATTTATGTATTGATTATAAGGGTGAGCCTAGTTGTTTGTCGTGGCCCCTGCTCTTATCTATATAGTAGAGGTGTTGTTGGACAAGATATGTACCTATACTATGAGCCTTGATTCTTTTGTTTCTTGATGATTATTATATGGATGTTTACCCTTAGTGCCAATTCCCCTTGATTATGTTTATCTCTTATTATCATTTTAATTGCTTCTGCGACCAAGGATGTGTAAAGATATGCTATGAGGCTTGTTTGGGTTTCCTTCAGGTTCCCCATTCGTTGGTCATGTTTAGGCCCCAGGATTGGGTTGTGACACTTACCATCAGAGCATCCACATAACCACTTGCACAATGTAGCATATATGTGTAAGAGTGTGATGGGGACACACAATCTATCTACGGATGTTTTGGGTCTTTGTGTCTTCCCATTGTCTCTTATGGGAAGTTCTATATTATGGATATTTGAGCTCCCGTAGATGTCACGAGCCAAGCCTAGGGCCTAGACGTGATACAACACATAGTGAACCCAAAAACAAGCCTCTTAGCATATTATTACACATCCTTGGAAGTGGAAGCAATAAAATACAATAAGAGTATGTAAGTAGGGATAAATGGGGCTAAGGGACAACTTTCAAATCATAAACATCAAGAGTCAATAGAGAGAGTCAAAGCTCATAGAATTATACATAATATGTTCAACAACACCTGTAAACATAGAACTTAGCGGGGGCCAAGACAAGCAATCGGGCTCAGCTCCATAGTCAATACATACATAAAAGAAAGATAGTCTTAGAACATAGCATGAGATCATAAACATCATCCCCGGAATGGAGAACCCACTAACAAGCTTGGGAGAAATCGTACTAGCCACTTGGAGAATGATGATCAAGTGGTGCTCTAGTTTCTACACGGTAACATCATATAGGCATAGAGTATGCATTAGCACGTTTGAATGTACTAGGTATGTAGGATTTTATGAAACAAAAGATAGGCAACATAATCGAAATGCATATTGATAAGCAATAGATATCATAATAATGATATGGCATACATGGTCATTGCTTAAGTAATTCATGCTTACATATAACATAATACATATGCAAGAAGAGACCATTATTATAGAACCCATAGTTTACCAAGGTACAAACCTCTTTTGGTTGCTGGTGGATCGTCGCCCATACCACACACGGTGATTGAGCTGCTAACCCCTCAACTAGCAAACCAAGGTATGAACCCCTTGATTAGTGGTGGATAGTAACTCCCTACCACCCCTAGTGAAGATGTACTAACCCCTCAACCTGATTATCAAGGCAAAATCCCTTCATTTGTATCAAGGTACAAACCCCTTGACATGGTTACCCGGGTTCTTAACCCCCCGAGTAAGTCATGGTCACTTTCCAACACAATATAGGAGAATATCCTGTACATATTTTTCTTTCATCATCATAAAGTCATTAAACTCATAAGACATGCATTGGGCCATCAGTTCCTCAAAATACCTTAGCTGGACACTTTCGTCAAATACTTGGCGGGTGTGTAGTGCTAGTGTAAAATTATGCATTTTAAGAGTGGAATCATGCTCGAAAATTCCATGTAAAACCAACACAAGATACTTGGTGACACTATCAAGAAATATACATCCAAAAATACTTCATCAAATCTCACAATAGACCTTAGATTTGTATCTCAAAACATGCTAAAATAATCACAATTTCATGAAATCCTAACATTGTGTGCAGTGAAATTCATAATCAGCAATACCCATGAGTAAATCAACTCTAAATCATGCAATTTTAGGTAAAATAAAGTTTGGGCATCATGGGTGAAAGGAATCCATGAAAGAAACCTATCATGCCCAAAATCCCATTAAGGCGGACTAGCACCCGTTGCGGATAAGGCTCGGGAGAAATAACCTATATCAGTGCGCTTTCTATACATATTATAAGGGATACCTAAGTTCAACATGACTTTAAGAAAGTACACATTAGTAACAAGCGAAAAGGAGATGCATATGGCTAGGCCGTTGGGGCCACGATGTTTAAAGTACGAGACACGACCACACTTCAATTTACATAGTATACAAAGACTCTAGATAAGGAAAAATATCTAATAAGGGTCGAAACAGGCCTCGTCTTGGCTAACTATACAATACAAAAAAGATATAAGCTCTAGGCACATAAATCTCCGAAGCAACTTGGAGCTTGGTAAAAGTAGTTGGATATTTTGTTCTCCTATTGGGGAGATCTACTGATACCTGTACCTGTAGAATGAAATGCAGGTCCCCCGTAAGGGACCTTAGTGTGAGACAATGTACTAAATATATAAGGCAGAAAATATTGTATATGAAGTAAAAACTCAATTGAAACTATGCACTGTATAGGATAAGAGACCACCCTTAGATATACTATGGGATCATGTTCTTTATGTTGTTTTTATTACTTTACCTTTACTGTATAATCTGTGCACATCATGTAATACAAATGACCAGCTGACAAGTCATGAATCTATATCAGGATCAGCCCCGACTACGCTTTTCCTTTAACCCCTTGGATTACCCTCCGTGATAGGATCGACCCTGACTAGGTGCTTCTTCCACCCAACGGGTTACCACCCATCAATAAGCAATATACTTTACTTTTTCTTTCAATTACCTTTGAGATGATTCTTTTGGTGGTTGTAATATTGGAGCTATAGGACTATAGAAACAACATATGACATGCAAATAATCACAAAAGACAACACCACAATGAAAGGAGTGAGTTACATAAATAATGAAATGCATAGGAAGTAGAATAACACATGAACATTATCTGGTAGAACGAATTCGTGTATCTTTGTATCCAAGTATGTATGCAGATTTAAAGGTGACCATGTATGGGAGCATATGAACATGTGAAAAAGTTGAGACACGATTAATGGTTGTGTTGGAGTTGGTGAGTCCCTTTATGTGCCAAGGAGGGATCTATGTTTCACGCCAAATAATACAAAATCAAGTAGCCTTACATACCACACTGTATGACCTCGCTATTACCTCGAGATAACCTTCTCTTCCTCCAAATATTTATATACAACATAATAGGTAATAAAACTAGCATTAGCAGCAAATAAATACCTCTTGGTAGCCCAATCGCATAAAGGAACAACGTACAGGAAGAAAGCATATAATCGTAAACCCGAGCGTATTCTTTCAACCTTTCCGCTCCTAATCGTATTTTCTAATATACATTCTAATATAGATATCATGTGTAACCTGTTTCAATGCCATAATGGACCTACAACAGCCCATAAGTCATAATATATAACAATTCTACACAACATACAAATGGGCGGCATAACGTTATATCCCTTTGCTACATTTTGACATTGACAATCCCGAACCTGTTTCAACTTTATCCAAACTATCCTCAAGACATGTATACGTAAAAACAACCTTAAAAATTCTTATAATAGTACAAAGTAGTCTTGAAGGACGTGAGGCAATAGTCTTCTATCCATCAGCCCACAAGTTCCTATTACGTGCGAAGTTACGATATCACACAAGAACTCACTGTCACAGACTATAAAAAATGGTGCAACAGCCTTTATACATTAGTATAGAACCAATACTCATTAACCAAAGTACCCTCCCTTCATAATTAATCCAACCAAAAAGAGAAAAGCTTCCAAATAAACAAGAAAAATGTACAACACCTTTTGGAACACATGCTGTCCAATAATTTCAGCAAACACAACTAGCATCTATTTCTTGTTTTCCATGTGATAAGTATAGCAAATACGTGTATATTTCCACTTACCTTAGTCTTCTAGATTCAAGTTTCCTTCAAGTACCCTAGAGGTTTGTATAGGCATCCTTGTGAAGTGAAGCAAAGAGAGAAAAAGAGTCTTTAGTAAAGCTAAAAATTGTTCCAAATTAAAATTATTTAAGGGGCTGTTTTGAGCCCTTTTTAAAGATTCTCTTTGGCCGACTTTCTTTTGAAATTTTGATCACATATTAATAAATATTAATAACCTTTTGATGCAGTCGCTTGGCCCTACACTTGGGCCTATATGGGTCTCAAAGTTGATTGACCTTGGCTGCCCATTTTCCAAGTTTCTCTTCAATTAGTTTGGGCCCAAATAGTCAAGTAGGTTGTGATGTACTTGGGCCCTTTTTACATTCTTCTTAGGTTGAAAATTAAGTTCATTTATGATGCTAAAATATAGTCTAATGTTAAACCCTTAATACAAACTTCATTCATAATTGGACTTGGACGGGTTCGATGTTGGGCCTCGTCTGCGTCTAGCTACTACGTTTAAGCTAAGCAAGTAGGTGACTCACCTGCTAGCTTCCTAAGTCCTACAAGCACCTCAATTCTCTCACTTTGTTTAAGGAAACAATTAATTTACTCAATTTGACTTAAAACTTATTTACACTCGACCCTCTTCATCGTTAGGCATACATATTGCTCTCTAATTTGAGATTCAAGAACTTTTAAAAATTGGCGCTAATTTAAAAAGCCATATCATGTTTCATTAGCATAGTACTAGCATTGTAAGATGTGGGGTGTTTCATCCTCCTCCCCTTAGGAACATTTGTCCTCGAATTTTAGCATAATTAGACAATTTAACCAAGTTTAAACCTTTACTTAAACAAACTTTTGACACACACTAAGTATTCAATCACGCGTACCTATTAGTATCCCAACTCTGCATGTTGGACTTCCTCTTTAGCTTCAAATAAGTAAGGGTATTTTGATTTCATCATGTCCTCAGCCTCCCATGTTATCTCTTTTGCTTACTAGTTTCTCCAGAGTACTTTCACTGAAGCAATCTCTTTTATTTCTTAGATTCTTAATTTGACAATCTAGAGTAGCAATGGGTACCTCTTCATAGGTGAGATGTTTTGTAACCTGTACATCCTCAATAGGAGAGATACGAGATGGGTTACCTATGCATTTTCGAATCATTGAGACATGGAAAACTGGATGAACTATTGGAAGCTCTTGGGGTAGAACTAGTTCATATGCAAACTGCCCGAACTTCTTAATAATTTTATATGGCCCTATGTAACACGGCCTAAGTTTTCCTTTCTTACCAAACCTCATCACTCCTTTCATCAGAGACACCTTTAAAAATACATAATCCCCTACTGAGAATTCCAGTCCTCTTTTTCTAGCATCCGCATATGATTTGTGATGAATTTGGGCTGTTTCTAGTCGTTGTTGTATGACCTTAACTTTTTCCATGGCATGTTGTACTAGATCTATGGCATGTTGTACTAGATCTGGCCCAAGCAAGGTGGTTTCACCCACTTCAAACTATCCAATTGGCGATCTACATTTCCTTCAATAAAAAGCTTCGTAAGGTGCCATCTTGATACTTGAGTTATTATAGGAAAACTCAATAAGTGGCAAATGGTCCACCAAACTACCTTTAAGGTCCAATGCACAAGCTCTCAACATATCTTCAAGTGTCTGAATGGTGCATTCTACTTGATCGTCTATTTGAGGGTGGAATGTTGTACACAAATTCACTTGTGTCCCTAAACTCCTTTGGAAGGACTTCCAAAACTTTGCAGTTAATTGAGCTCCTTGGTCAGATATAATGGAGATTAGGACTCCAAGTATCCTGACTATCTCTTTTAGGTATAGCATGGCATACTCTTCAGCCGTATAATCATTCCTGACTGGCAAGAAGTGTGCTGACTTTGTTAGTCTGTCAACAATTAACCATATGGAGTCAAACTTCTGAAATGAGCGAGGCAACTTGGTACCAAAATCAATATTGATCATATCCCACTTCCATGTTAAAAGCTCTATACACTGCATATAACCTCCTGGCTTTTGGTGTTTTACTTTCACTTGTCGGCAATTTGGACATTGAGCCACCAATTCTACAAAGTCCTTTTTCATGCCTCCTCACCAAAACATTCCTTTCAGGTCATGGTACATCTTAGTTGATCCTGGAAGGATTGAATATTGGGAATGATGGGATTCTTCCATTATCCTCTTTCTTAATCCATTAATATTAGGCACACATCATCTATTTTGGCAATAAAATACTCCATTTTGTGTATGGTCAAATCTCTTTATCGTACCTTGACTCACCTTGTCCTTAAGTAATCATTTTCGTAAAACAGGATCCTCGAACTGTTTTGCTTTAACCTCCATTACTAATGAAGACGCTATAGCATTATGTACAATAACCCCTTCCTTTGAAGTCTCAAGAATACGAACTCCCAAACTAGCTAGTTGTCGTAGATCCTTAGCCACTCCTTCACTTACCATGGCTTGATCACTTGTATTAATGATTGCCTTACGACTCACAACATAGGCTACCACATTTTCTTTCCCCGGGTGGTAAATTATATCATCATCATAATCCTTTATTAGCTCTAGTCATCTCCGCTATCTTAAGTTTAGGTCTTTCTGCTTTAAGATGTATTTTACGCTCTTATGATCAGTATATATGTCAACGTGAATCCCATACAAATAGAGGCACCATATTTTCAGAGCAAACACAACCGCTACTAGCTCAAGATCATATTTTGGATAGTTTTTCTCATGTGGTCAACATGCCTTTAAGAAAGTAAACAGTGATAACAAGCCGAAAGGAGATGCATATCGCTAGGCCTTTGGAGCCATGGTGTTTAAAGTACGAGACACGACCACACTCTAACTTACATAGTCTACAAAGCCTCTGAATAAGGAAAAGTATCTGATAAAGGTTGGGACAAGCCCTGCCTCAGCTAACTATATAATACAAAAAAGATATAAGCTCTAGACACACAAAACTCCGAAGCAACCTAGAGATTGGTAACAACTGCTCGATATCCAGTACTCCTACTGGAGAGATCTACTAACACCTGTACCTAGAGTATGAAATGCAAGTCCCCTATAAGGGACGTCAGTACGAGATAATGTACTGAATATGTAGGGTAGGAAATACTATATATGAAGTAAAAACTCAATTCAAAAAATGCACTAGTGTAGGATAAGAGACCACCTTTAGTTATATTGTGGGATCATGTACTTTATGTTCATTTTTATTACTTTACCTTTACTGTATAATCTATGCACATTATGTAATACAAATGACCAGCTGACCATTGGTAAATCTATATCAGGATCAGCCCTGGCTAGGCTTTACCTTTAACCCCTTGGGATACCCCCATTATAGGATCCACCCTGGCTAAGTGATTCTTCCACCCCTTGGGTTATCACCCATCAGTAAGCAATATACTTTACTTTATCTTTCAATTACCTTTGAGATGGCTCTTTTGGTGGTCGTAATATTGGAGTTGTTGGACTATACATACAACATATGACATGTAAATAATCACAAAAGACAACACCACAATGAAAGGAGTAAGTTACACAAATAATGAAATGCATAGGAAGTAGAACAACACATGAACCTTATTTAGTAGAACGAATTCGTGTGTCTTGTTATCCAGGTATGTATGCAGACTTAAAGGTGAATATTTATGGGAGCATATGAACATGTGAAAGAGATGAGAAATGGTTAATAGTTGTGTCGGAGTTGGTAAGTGCCTTTATGTGCCAAGGTGGGATCTATGTTTCATGCAAAATAATACAAAATCAAGTAGCCTTACATACCACGTTGTACGACCTCGCTATTACCTCGAGATAACCTTATCTTCCTCAAAATATTTATCTACAAAATAGTAGGTAATAAAACTAGAATTAGCAGCCAATAGATACATTTTGGCATCCCAATCTCATAAAAAAATAGCATATGGGCAGCAAACGTATAATCGCAAACTCGAGCATATTCTTTCAACCTTTCCTCCCCTAATCGTATTTTCTAATGCACATTCTCATATACATATTATTTGCAACATGTTTCAGTGACATAACAGTCCTACAACATCCCATAAGGTATAAAACATAACAATTCTACACAACATATAAATGAGCGGTGTTGACACCCAATTTTTACCCTCCACGGTGTCAAATTAATTATCGGGGGCTTTATTCTTATCTTAACAATTTTTAAACGTAAAAAAAAAAATTAATTAAAATATATATTTTCGTACGCATGCCAGACAAGGGGACAAGACCTTTTCATCTTGTCCCCCACGCCCACGTCTTGGGTGTATCAAAAGACAAAAGTT
>JAOTQR010083927.1:0-37371 GCA_025774065.1 Solanum ossicruentum
AATATCTCCTAACTTTTATCTATAATATTCTACACTATTCTATAATTTTCCAAAAGTTACACTTTATAATTTTAACAATGTCGTCATAATGTAATTGATTTCAATTTGTTTGGAATTAAGGCATGATTTTTTTTTTTGGGAGCAAATTTATCACTAGATGGAGTGTCTAGTTTTTTGAGTGGAAAAGGCAGCCTGGTTTGTCTTGCCATGGGGCAAATATTGCAAGTGACATGTTGTTTGGTAGAGAACACCACAGGAAATGAGTATATGCCTTTCATTGTTCTAAAGCGGATCTATAGTGCCACAACAGATCTGTGTTAGCTTTAGGAGACAAAAGAGACATAGAATCAAGAATATTGTCTTCATTATTATGAGAACTATTTATTACAAATGGATCAAAATGGGAAATGTGATTTTTTGCATTGGATAAGGAATTGCATGAATGAGAAAGACATTGATATCCTATTTTGTCGCTATGAAATGAAAAAGATTGAGCTGGTTTATTCAGTGAACTGGAAGAGTTGTTCTTCTGTAAGCAGGCTGAGCAAAGGAAGTAAAGTCCATCTTGCATTCTACCATCTCGAAAGGCTTCTTCAGTGAAGGGCCCTGCAAGATACAGGAGGAGTCAGAAAAGGAAGCAATGGACTTGTGATGTGTTGTTAGGGAACTAACTGAGATTAGATTGTATTTGAAAGAGGGAATGGAAAGGAATTTATACAATGTGATCATGGTGGTAATTTTCACATTTCCAACTTCAGTCACCTTAACCTTATATCCATTAGGTAATTTCACCAGCGAGGGGTAAGGCAAGGTAATGATGTCAGGAGAGGTGATCGTTTTTGAAGGTCATTTGATATGAAGCCCCTGACAGTAATATCCATAAGTCAGTTCTTGTCTTGAAACGACCACATGAAAGTTTGCTAAAATCAATAGAATTGCAACAAATGGTTATACCTGCAAGGTTTACAACTCCTCTAGTCATTTGTTCTTCATTGTTGCTGTTTTCTGTACTGCTGAGATGAAAGTGCTGCAGTAAGTCAATAAGTTGTCCATACCGTTCCTTGGTAAGATTGGGGTTTGTGATTGTCAGGGCTCCATCAGTGTTTCATGCATTGTAACTTTGTCCATTGCCATAATTGTTATAGCCATTATATTGTAACTTTGTCCATTGCCATAATTTTTGTTTTGACTAGAAGGATACCCATGTAGCTTGACACATTTGGCTCTGGTGTGACCTGGTTTCTTACAGTAATCACAGAAGGGTCGAGATCTATTATTTGAGGGATGATTGATGGGAGAATAATTTGTTCTGAATGGCTTTCCACTCGATGATCCTGATGAATTAGTGTTCATGACAAAATTCATTGAACTTACTTTCTACAAACATCTGATTGTTTGGCTTGATCTCCCTTTGTTTTTCTTCTTGAATCAATAGTGCAAAGGCTTGAGATAACAGTGTAAACTTCAGTCAATCCCATTAAGAACTGTATGAGCGTTTTATCTTGTTCAGCCTTATGCATGCTTTCCTTTCCCCCACATGTGCACACACAACTACTTCGATTTTTGGCACTCAAATTGTTCAATTCCTCCCAGAGTTTCTTCATCTTGGTGTCGTACACAGTGATATCAAGCACACCTTGACTTAGATCATTGATTTCCTTTTGGATCTGATACAACTTAGCTCCATTTGTTTGATCATAATGATCCTCTAACTCCTTCCACAATTCCAAGGCATCACTTACGTATTCCACACTGTCCACGATTTCCTTCCCAAGAGAATTAAGTATCCAGGATGTGACCATATTGTCACACCTCTCCCACCGACGGTATTGAGGTGAATTCAAAGCAGGCCTCTTACATTCTCCATTGATGAATCCTAGCTTATTCTTCACTAACAAAGACCTCACTACACCTCTCCTCCATGAGCGATAACCGACACCATCAAATACTGCTGGGACAAGGATCATGGCTGGATTATCTGAAGGATGAACATAAGAAGGATCACTCATATTGATTGTGTTTTCTCCTGTGGTGTTGGCACTGTGATCTGTGATTTCGACCATGGTGAATTTTTTCCCCAAACAGGGCTTTCAGACTTGAAGGGATGAATCGAATTTCATGTTGACAAAATGAGTACAAAATGCGACTGTAATTTCACAAGCAGAAATCAGGGAACTGTTGCGATAGTAAGACAGACGAATGCACTACTGAATCTAATTGATCTAGTGAGAGAGTGAGCAATCTAGATCTGATAAAATAGCAAAAGTCCGTATATGTCACTGTACTGGTGCTATAACACTATTTTTTATTGTTTCTTGTGGACAACCAAGTAACAAACTCTAGCAGAAAAGCAAGGTAAGGTTGCATACAATATACCATTGTGGTCGGACCCTTCCCCAAACCCGGGCTTTACTTTTTTGTGCACAACCAAAACTGTTGAAAGGATAATCGACCTTCTCTATTTTCATTTTCTCAACCCTTTTGATAATGGCAGAGAACTCCAATCTAGAATTTCCTGTTAAAAAGGTCATGAAGTTTAAGATATAGCACTTCCCGAGATCTCAGCTTCATTTTGTGTGATTCCATTTCTTAACCAGTAGAGCGTGGCAGAGGTAACCCTCGGAGGAAAGAGAGAACATTACTTACTCTTATTTATTTTTTGAACTCGACTCATCTTCAACAACCCAGTATTTCTGCATTTTCACATTTCATGTGTTCTAAAAAAGTACTATCATGTGTTTCTTTATTCAAAAGTATATAAACTACATTTTCTTAGTAAATTCTTGAATAGGCTCAGAGCTATGTTTCATTGTTTGTTTTAATGTCTTAAACTGAACTGTTGACATTGTTAATGTGACAGCACCCACAAATGCTAGAGAGATAGTTCTCCCACCTCCTATGCCACCAACAGGATCAGACAGAAATATTCCTGAGCGAGTTCCGATGAGAACAAATGCTCCAGAGGTAACTTTTCCTCCTCCTATGCCACCAACAGGATGAAATGAAAATATTCCTGAGCGAGTTTCGATGAGTCCCCCACCTCCTGTACCACCATTGGGACTAGTAAGTGATACACCTCTGCTAGTTCCTTGTGATGAAGAGGATGATCAGACAGAGGCAAATTAAAAGTTGAATCTTTCAGCAAGACCTGAGATACCTAAACACACACAAAGCCAACTGCCTGAAAAATCGAAAAAAGTGATGACTGATAAAGTCCAGTCTGTGTTGGTGTTTCATCTCACTTCTGGGACGACTACCAGTGTGAATGACATGATTAATTTTGCCAATTCAGCTTTCTCCACATTGAATTGGATTGGTGCTGATTATGATTCACTCTACGAAGACGTCAAGAAGATGATTTCTTAAAAACATGATCTGTTCAATGGAGAGAGGAAACAAGACATGTTATCGGTTTCAGAATGGAAGAAAAATATCAAGAAAATTGTCACTCGTGCAGATCATATGGAAAAGAAAATCAAACATATTCAAGAAAAACAGAAAAAGGATAAGGAGAAAAAGGAACATTTGAAGACACAAATAGAAGATGCAAAAACATTGATTCACAGATTGAAAAGAGAGGTTGCTGATATTGAGCAAGTTGAGAAGTTCTTGAAAGAAGATGTGCAAAAATATCAAGCAGTCTATAATATTATACAAGCAAAGGTAGAAATACTAAGTACAAAAATGGAGGAAGCTAGCGAAATGCAGAGGGAAATTGAGCGATGCAAGGATGAAGCTCTCCAAGGGATTGAATCCACCACTCGACGGCTACTGTCTTATGTAATAGAAAGAGAGAAGTAAAACATGAATGTTGAACATGTTAACCGATATTTATGTTGGTGAAATGTAACAGGTACCTTGTGAAATTACGCGAGCTATGTGCAAGCTGGCCCTGAAGTAAGGACCACAACTTGGGGGGTTTTTGTTGGAGAGTCTTCTGATGTATCAGTGATATTTTCATCTACTTGTAAGTTAGCTTTGGTTCCTTATGTTTTTGAAGATATATGATCATTACTGATTCATGTATTCGAGTTTAATATGTTTAGGATTGAAGCATAGTTATTGTTGATCATCAATGTTGTCAGATTCATTCGTATTAATTCATGTATCTTATTTTTCTTTACAAGTTGTTTGTAAAGAATGTCCTGTTCAATGTTTAGTAAAATTTTCATTACAATATTTTTTCATGTTATATACTTACCTTAGAAATGACAGGTAAAAAATTACAAGATTTGAGGCGCAATTTGATTTTATCACTACCTTATATGTTTAAACATATTTCAGTTTGTCAAATATTATAAAACTGGTATGTGAGGGCAAAATCCTATAAAACTGGGTCTTGATGAAGAATAGAAGAAAATTGTTAAGTCGAGTCTTTTTGGGTGCATAAGCTGCTTACTTCAGGGAATGATTTTGAAAAAAAAACCAGTAATGTCTAACAGTTATATGTAATGTTTTGCTTCCTGAATATCGACATATGGCAGAGGTATCTGGACTTTGTTAACAGGGAACAAAGGTTCCAGTTGTCCGAAGAAGACTTTTGTTTGCATGGTACTTGGTATACAAGATTACTTGCTATCTATCCTTGTGAAATATAATGAGTACCTTGAGTAGTTACTCTAGCTATGTGCAAGCTAGCCTTGATAAAAAAAAGTATGGACCACAGCTTGGGGCCTCTTTGTTGGAGAATCTTTGTTTTTTTTGGCGGAGAGCGAGTGGATGGTTTTAAGGTTGATATAACAGCAGAGTGATTTCCAACTCTAAAGAATATATCAAGTCCTAAATTTGAAGCACACATCTTCAAAATAAAACTGTTATTATTATGTTCTTGTGTTGAAGAAATATGATTAGTACGAATAGATGTAATCATTTTTAATTTATTTGAAATTGAGACACATTTATTGTTATCATCAATGTCGTCATGATTCATTTGTTTTAATTTATGTGTCTTATTGTTCTTGTTTAGTTGTTTGTAAAGAATGTAATGCTCAATATTTAGTACAATTTCCAATACAATATTTTTCCACTTTATATACTTACCATATAAATTACTCGGTCTAAATTATGAGATTCGAGGTGCAATTTGATTATGTCATCCTTATCTCTAATAAGATCACAAAATTTTAAAATCTTTTAGTTCACTTGTCAAACTAAGTAGCTGTTAGCATCTTCGAGTTAATTCCATCCTATTTACTTTCGTTCAAGATATCTTCTTTTTCTGACATATTTCTCTCTTGAAGCTCTTTCATACTTTTGCTTTCGATCTATCACTCATTCTTACTCATTTTTCCGTTCAAGAAAGAATCCTTTTCTTTAAGCAAATGGAAAACAGTGACATCAGAGAAAAATAATGAAATACCACCTCCAGCCATCAGTAGTATTGCTTATCTCCCTGTTCCCACCCATCCGCAGCTTTATCCACAACTACATCGCGAAGGTTTAGGACGTCTCCGTGGTAGCACTGCAAAACAGATATCCGATGGTGAGCTAGCTAGTCTCTTACTTCTTTTAATGATTTTATATCTAGTGCATGATAATCTAACATTTTAATTTCAAGGTTTGTTTGTTGGGCTTAGTAATTAAAGTAGTTCATGTGGTGGATTTTTTAGGATTCTAGGACAATGGCCTCAGGTGTTATTAGCTTGTTCGTTGTTAGGTTGGTGGAACAAGTGATAACAATTCTGAGATTTCTATTATGTGGTTTGCATTCATAGATACTAATTACTCCTAGGAACCATTTTGTACTAAAATGGTGGGATTAGCTTATCCTGCTATTAGCTTGTCCATATAGAAGGTGGATAAGCTAATCTGTGGGATATCTTTGTCTCCTTTGGTTCACAAACGACTCCTTATTGATTTTTAACACATATATACAGTTTGAAGCCAAAGAAACAGATACATGTTAAAGCCTATCTCTGTCCCTGGGTAGTTCACTACATTTTTTTTTTGGAAATTAAACTGATTGTATTAATCACCAAGGTGAAGGCATTACAAAATAATAGACTTTAGCTCAGCATGTTTGATCTAAGGATTCATTGAATCATAACAAGCATACATGATCATTGAAAAGTAAAACTATGTACTTCATTTCATATCCTATTAGGAGCTCTTGGGCAATCTCCTTTGCAATGGTCTCCTAGTTTCTACTATTCCCTCCAAATACTCTCCCATTTTGTTCAATTCAAATGGTATAGGTGAGCTCAGAATATATCATTCTAACTATGCACTCTTTGAATTACCTCAAGCTCTTTGTATAAACCTTTCATAGTGTTGTTAATGTTACCTAAGTTATACCTCCTTTTAGAGGTTAAAGCGGTCGTTGTTAAGATATAAAACCTCACCAAAGTTTGGGTCTAACCCAAGGGAATACGTAGACTCAAAGAAAATTCATCAATAAGCAATTCAAGAAATTAACCATCTCAATTCCCTGGGGGGGGGGGGGTATGCAATGTTCAACAAGAAAATAAACTAAACTAACTATCACAAGAGACAATCAATAATGGAGAGCAACTAGAGTATTGTGTTCCCCATGATTCCCTAACTTAGTATCCCCGGATAAACCAATTCATATCAAGTGTATAGCATGCAGGACGGTAATTCAAGTTCAGCAAACACTTTGCTCCAGGCGAGAGGTGAATTTTACTATGTGACTTAGCCCATCTCCATAGTGTGCAATACTAACCATTACCTATTAGTCTCAGTCAATCTCCCCTTGGTCAAGTTCGGTTGATTAGACGAGAACACATTATTGAATTTTGTTAATTAATCTCTTTTCTTATTCATTAGTACCTAGATTGGAAAGGTAACACTAGGCAAGTTCTAATGTTGGCCACCACTAGAAAATATGCAAAACAAAGAGAATTAATTAGTACATGCAAATACCTATTCAAAGAATTGCAAAATATCTGAGTCTACTTTGTTAGATCTTCATGGTTCCCACAACCTTAGTTGTGAATTCAGCTACTCATGCTATGGGTAGATGAAAAAATTATGAATTGAGAAAATATAATTAAACACTTACCCAATTTAATTGGGAATCAAGCAAATCCAATATTGTTGAGAATCACAAGATGTAAAATTAAATGAGTTCACAAGTGTATTCTACTCCAAATATTGAGGTTTCCAAGTACAAAACCCTAAAACTCTCTAATGACATTATCTACTGTACTCCCTCCAAAGATACCCTAAAAAGCACTATTTATAGTAATTACAATTAAGTCTTTAAAAATAGAAAAATTGGTCGGCGACTTTCTACAAAAGGTCCTTACGACTTGTAAAGTGATTTATGAGTTGTAATCGAGGTCTCGTATTCAGCTCTGGATATCTTGAACTTCACTTCTACAAATCCACTTTACGAGTCGTAGACTGATTCACGACTCATATTTCTCTCTCTTAGTCTTCATCTGCATCATGTTGTCCTTCACTAGAAATCTTCACAAAACCTATCTATATGAATTATAGAGTGATCTACAACTTGTATAGAGGTCTCATATGCTTGAACTTCAGATCTTACCCTTCACTAGAATTTTTCACAAAACTACCTCTACAACCCATAAACTGCTTTATGACTCGTAGAGGGTCTCGTAAATCATAAAAAACCAAAAAATTCTGCAATTTTTCCCCAAAGTCATGCCAACCTGCTTTCTTGCAAAACTAAGTACAAAATCCTAAGTTTTAAGCATCAAACAAAATCTTAAGTTTTAAGCATCAAACATGTTGTATTTTGATAGCACATTAACGTCCTCAACTTAAAATCATTGCTTGTCCTCAAGCGACGACTCAATCTATATAGAGAATACAGTAACACACAGACCTCAACTCAACGGCATGCATCACATACAATTCAAACTTAGGTACCCACACCAACTTTTCAAAACAGGATCAGATAGTTATTTAACAAACCAAAGCACACTAGTGCATGTGACAACACAACTATGACAAGCAAAGGAATATCAAAAGTCCACAATCACTGAACAAGTCAACTGTTGACAATGCAATACAAGTGCCCTTAGAGAAAAAAGTCTAATTTTTTACACTCACTGATGATTTTATATTTAGCTTTGGGATTGTGCAAAAACACTCACCCTCACAAAAGATATTCATGTTGATTAATACCAAAGGCTTGCCCCTATACTCCTGACTTAGACCTTCAACTAACTGGACTAGGATCACTTTAGGATTTTCTAGGCTTGTAATTAGGCTCCGGGCCATTGGTATGATATTTTGGAAAAATAGTGACTAATATCCCTCCTTGAAACTGCTTTTTCCACAATTTTGCCTCACCAAATTTGTCATTTTTACCTTATTATTCCTTATTCAAGCTTTTCTGGGTGCTTTTCTTCTCATTTTTCAACCTTTGCCTTATTTTAACACTTCATTTTGCTTTTTGAGCTCAATCTAAGGCATCTTTCATTTTTCTTACACTTGGTACATGTTTTTCTTCTGCTTCTTCTCCTCTTTCCTAACTCAACTCCTTATTTTTGTGTTTCTCCTTTACACAGGTCACCCTCAACATAGGCTTTTAGCTTGTAGTGAAGTACACAATATCTATTCTTCGAACCAGGGCCACTTTTGGTAGCCATCCCTAACTTAGACTTTTTGCCTCAATCAAGGTTCACAATGCTCAAGGAAAGATCAGGGCCAATTTCAAGGTTTTTTGACCAGACAAGGTTAGGCTAATTAGGTGTTTTAGAAAAAATTGGTACATGAAAGGCTCAAATATTTGGAACAAGGGATAAAACTTTATTTGGTTGGTCATTCTAAGCCAAAGTGGACTAATTAAAGAACGGCCTAAGATATTTTCCTAATCCATTTAATCTACAATCTAGCTTAGAGTAATAGGCAAGTTCTTAATTAGCACAAAATACATGAATCTAGCAAAATAAGCTCACACTCACATAGCATTGCACACATTATCAACAAAAAACTCACATAACATGCTTCATATCTCAAATTACCCTCACTTTATTAGAAAAGATATTTTCAAACACCTAAACATGCATGGTTGTCATCTAACTACTAATGAAAATGTTTTGGTGGGTACCATTTTTCCAAAACAAAACAAAACATGTTATATGCTATAACTTTTAGTACTATATGCTACAAATATTATCTAAACATCCTAAACATGCCGATTCAATAAAAATTAAATATCCACAAGGAAAAAGAACACGGGAAAGAAAACCTCGGGATCAAAATTTGGGGTAGTTATGGACCATAAGTTACTCAGACTTCACTAAGGCCCATGATTACCCACACCCCATCGAAAAAGATGTGCACTATCCTCAATGCACAAACTCAATCAAAAATAGAATCTAGGGTATACCTGGGTGCCTAAGAACTATAGTCCACCTAGGGTTTCCTCCCAAGAAGCACCTGATTTATTGTCGTGGCATGACATAGCTATCATGGGTACTCACACTTCCTCAAGATCCATTCTTCAGCTATCTTGATCTCTTCCACATTTCCAAGGTATGAATTGACTCTTTCGCCATTTACTTTGAAAGTACCTTTATTTTGTCTCTCCAATTCAATGGCCCTATGATCTAAGACATGTGCTACCCGAAAAGGTCCCAACCATCTGGATTTGAGCTTCTTGGGGAACAACTTTAATCTGGAATTGAAGAATAGCACCAAGCCCCATGGTGTGATTGGCAGTTTTTTATGCAATGATCATGTTGCATATTCATTCTTTACTTATAGAAGGCTGAGCTCTCATATGCTTTCAATCGAAATTCATCAAGCTCATTGAGTTGGCTCAATCTAGAGGTTGTTGCATCATTCCAATCCAGATCCAACTTCTTCAATGCCCATATTGCTTTATGCTCAAGTTCCACTTATAAATGACATGCCTTCCCTAAGACAAGTTGAAATGGAGACATG
This sequence comes from Solanum ossicruentum, assembly GCA_025774065.1. Taxonomy (NCBI): domain Eukaryota; kingdom Viridiplantae; phylum Streptophyta; class Magnoliopsida; order Solanales; family Solanaceae; genus Solanum; species Solanum ossicruentum. Next base: position 9,883 of record JAOTQR010083927.1, read on the forward strand.
CCTATAGGGGTCTTGAATGTAGTCTGATATGCCCATAATGCATCATCCAGTTTCCGTGACCAATCTGTTCGTTGTAACTGATAAAGATGGTAGCATAGTGTAACTGCATCCATATTACGCCTGCATTAGACATTAAGGGTAATATCATTAGTGTCCTGTGAAAAGGTCCTGGTGGTACCTATGGATTAATGTACGTTCATAGACTCTACTCACAGCCTAAATAAAAGCACAAGAAAAAGGATCAGGTTCTCCTGATTAAACCTAGATGAAGACGATTTTTCTCAAAGTGATCTCTAGTTAGGGCCTTGGTGAAGATGTAAGCGACCTGGTCCTTTGTTTTGGAAAACAACATCTCAATAAATCCCTTTTCAATGTTGTCCTGCAGAAAGTGATGTCTGACAACTATGTGTTTGGTCCTCTTATGATGCACCAGGTGCTTAGCGATATTCACTGCACTTGTATTATTACACATGATTGAAATGTACCCAATGTTTACACTAAAGTCCAGGAGTTGCTGCTTTATCTAGAGAAATTAAGCACAATATGAAGCAGCAACCACATATTCAGCTTCAGCAATCAAAATGGAAACTAAGTTTAACTTCTTTGTAGCCCAAGACACTAGGCAACGTCCCAGGAAGTGTGCCATTCCTGATATGCTCTTTCTATAAATCACATACCCAACATAATCAGCATCAGAAAATCCCACTTGTTCAAATGAGAAGCCAGTGGGGTACCAAAGAACCAGGTGCATGGTGCCTTTAAGATATTGCAGGATCTATTTTACGGCTAGAAGATAAGATTCCTTGGGTGCCGATTGGAACCTGGCGCACTTGCCCACACTGAATACAATATCTAGTCTGATGTGGTCATGTTATGACCCAAGCCTAGGGCCTAGACGTGACGTGATGAACAGGAACCCCGAAAGGGCCCAAACAATCCTTTTAGCATATCAATAACACATCCTTGGTCACGGAAGCAAAGTAAAAAACAACAAGAGATAAATAAAAGGGAAAGTGGGATTAAGGGAAGTCTTTGATACCATAAAAACATAGAGACTCAAGATTATAATATAAATATATCATAATGTTCCAACAACACCTCTAAACTTAGAGTAGAGCGGGGGCCAACACACATTTCGAGCTCACCCTCATAATGTCAAATGTTCAACATAAATAAGTGTTAGAGATAGCAAGAAAAAGTAGATAGTGTCCCCGAACTTAAGGACTTACCAAGCTTATCTTTGAATAATCTCACTAGCCATGTGGAGGATGATCAAGAGCATCTCTAGTCCCTACATGGTGATATCATGTAGGCATAAAGTATGCGTTAGTATGTTTGAATGTACTAAGTATGTAGGGTGCAATGCGACAAGACGTAAGCCAATATAGTCAAAATGCATAGCCAAAGTCAATAGATAACATAATTTCAATATGGCATACATGATCAATACTTGAATTAAAACATGTTTATAAATTATTTAACTTGCATAAAACATAATAAATATGTGGGAAGAGACCTAAACGACAAAGAATAAGACAAAGCAAGTTATAACCTGGAATTCTGATGATTACCCCTCATCAGTAAAGAGGTGGTCTACTTACCAAAGTAAACCATACTTCACCTTATGGGAACCTGACCCATTTCGTATGAAGTAACCCTCCTTATGGGAACATAACCAATTTTAGAAAGGATTTCATGAGAAATTGCGCCTTATAGGAACATGACCCATTTCGGGAAGAATCTCAAGAGAGAGTACGCTAAATGGATCCACTAGTAAAGCAAGAGTAAAGTATACTCTTATGTTGGCACACAGTTTGAGAAAAGGAATATGAAACCATGAAGATGGTCCATACCACATATAACCCATTGGTGCTAAGCTTAATCCCACAGAATAATTGAAATAATCACATTTTAGCAATTTATAAGAAACATAGAAACATGATATGAGTTGCTCTAAAACATCTTTGACCTCTAATGGTGAGCCTAACCTTAAAACATAAGAATAGATCATCATCAAACATTACTCTTGCATTAACATCAAAGGCCCACAAGAGGTAAAATCTTTGAGAAAGGGCTTAATCAGGCATTTGCAACATCATAGACATTTTCACAAATTCAATACATTTTTGAAAGCCCAAAATCATCATAAAGTCACTTGACTCATAAATCATGTGATAGATCATAATAACTCTAAGAATCCTTGTCAAGATATTTTATTAAACACTTGGTAGGTGTATAATGCTTGTTCAAAATCATGTAATTCAAGAGTATAATAATATGAGAAAACTCAATGCAAATCAATCCACCAACATATAGTAAAATCCTCATATTGAATACCCTGAAATTCATCATCAAATCTCATAATAGATCATAGTTTCATAGCCCAAAACATGCATAGTCTCAATAAATAAAACCTACAAGTTTGAAATAGATAGTTATGTATAATAAATCAACATTTCATAAAACCCCAATATAATTTATACACATAACCCATAATAGAAGATACCCATAGATAGTACTACTTGAAAACATGCAATTTTCATAAAAATGGACATTATACTCCATGGTTGAAAGGACCCAATGCATGAAATCCACATACCTAATTTTGGGGATTCCTTGATGTAGACATGAAGGATACTTGAAGCTTGAAAGGAGTTCTTGAGATCCTGAATTAAGCTTGAGACACTTGATTTTGGATGAAATATTTGGTAAAGTCTTGGAAAGGGTTTTGAAAGGGTCTTGAGTGATATAGAGTTGAAAATGGCTAAGTGTAGGTGGTTTTATGCATAAGTGGGCATAGGGATATGACCCAAAGGCCCTTGGGCCGAAATGAAATGTTAGGGAAAAAATGTACTGGTCCGTGTTGCGCTGAAGGGCCCTCCAATTCAGATCCACGGATAGCCACTGGAAATTGTATTTTTGCGAAAATTATTTTTCGCTACAGGTCCTCTAAAATCATGGTTATACCCATATCCCACTCAATTTTTCCCCTTGATCAAGAATATGAAGTTAGATTTTTGATATCACACATGGATATTGAGATATATGGAAATTATAATTATGGGAAATTTTCGAAGTACATTTTTGGGGCGTGTCAATATCTCCCCCTTGGGAATATTCGTCCTCGAATGTCAAAGAAACGTATATAAGAGAAGTAATCATGAAGATTTCAGCCCGACATAAATGTAACAATACACTTAAACATCATTTTCAAAAATCTCAATATGAAAGCCACAATCACCATAAACTTATTACTATAAACATGAATGCATGCAACATGATATGAGGCCTGAAACTTAGTACTTGAAATCAGAGAGACAGGACTTAATTTGCTATCTTAAGCTTGAGGAGAATGAAAGAGGTATGGATATCGCTTCTTCAAGTCCGCTTCGGGTTCCCATATGGCAGTTTCCACTTGTTGATTCCTCCAAAGGACCTTGACAGATGAAATATCTTGTTCCTTATTATCTTCACTCATCTACCCTATATCTCAATTGGAACCCCCTCATAGGTCAGATTACCTCCTACAACACCCATAACCTCTAAGGGCACTATAGCACTTGGGTCACCAAAGCATCTCCTAAACCTAGATACATAGAAGACCAGATGATCCATCTTCATCCCCATAGGCAACTCAAATTCATATGCAACCTTACCAAGATACCCTCCCCGTAGCCTCTAACCATTCTCATTGAATCGGGAAGAATAAGATAGGATGAATTATGAGCCTCATCAAAATCAACTCCCTCAAGTCATCAACATTAGGCACACATAATCTACCTTGGTACCTAAGAGAACCATCTCACCCTTGGGAGAAAACCTCCACTTTACCATCTCTCACCAAGGCCTTCAACTTTAGCAAGGCGGGGTCAAGATCTTGTTCTGCCTTTACCTCCTCAATCAAAGAAGGCTTAGAACCATCAACAATGACTATACCACCATTATCAACGTCATCCAACCTAACCCCCAATCTAGCCAACCGATGAATCTCTCTAGCCACCTCTTTGCTACCATCATCAACATGAGCTAGACTACCCAAAGACACCCTACTTAAAGCATCAATCATAGCATAGCTTTGTTGGAGTGATGATGCACACTCATATTACAATCCTTAAGGAGTTCTAACCACCTTCTTTGTCTCAAGTTAAGATCTTTTTGGGTGAACACATATTGGAGAAGCTTGTGGTCGGAAAATATATCAACATGAACCTCATACAAGTAGTGATGCCAAATTTTTAAAGAAAATATCATGGCTGCCAATTCAAGATTGTGGATGGGATAATTCTTCTCATGCACCTTAAGTTGTCTAGAGGCATATGCTATCACCTTACCACTTTACATCAAAACACACCCCAAACCAATTCTTGAGGTATCACAACAAACAGCAAATCCTTCCAACCCTTCTGGTAGAGCCAAGATAGGAGCAAAGACAAGCTTATCTTTCAAAGTTTGGAAAATCTTTTCACACTCATCGGTCCACACAAATTTTTCCTTCTTTTTTGTCAATTTAGTCATAGGAGAAGCAATAGAGGAGAAACCATTCACAAACCTCCGGTAGTAACCCGCCAAACCCAAGAATCTCTAATATCCGATGGAGTCAAAGGTCTAGGCCAATTTCTAATCACCTCAGTCTTCTTAGGATCCACCTTAATATCATCACACGACACCACATGTCCCAATAATGCAACCTCTTTCAACCAAAACTCACATTTTTTATATTCGGCATACAACCTCTCCTCCCTGAGGATTTCCAACACCACTCCCAAGTGACTCGCATGCTTTTCCTCACTATGGAAATAAATCAAGATATCATCAATAAAAATCACCACAAAGAAGTCGAGGTAGGGTTTAAAGACCCTATTAATAAGATCCATAAATATAGTTGGTGCACTAGTCAACCCAAAAGACATAACCACAAATTCAAAGTTCCCACCGAAAAGCCATCTTAGCAATGTCACACTCTCTCACTTTCACTTGGTGATACCCGGATTGAAGATCAATATTAGAAAAATGACTAGCCCCTTGAAGTTGATCAAATAGGTCATCAATCCTTGGTAGAAGGTACTTGTTATTTACAGTGACTCTACTAAGTTGCTGGTGATCAATGCACATTCTAAGAGAACCATCCTTCTTCTTCACAAACAATGCTGGTGCACCCCAAGATGATTTAATAGGCCTTATAAAACCCTTTTTCAAACAAATCCCTCAATTGCTCCTTTAACTCCTTCAATTCCGCTGGGGCCATATGGTAAGAGGGAATAGAAACGGGTTGAGTATCAGGGAGAAGGTATATACTAGAATCTATTTCTCTTTCAGGAGGAACACCAAGAAGCTCATTGGAAAAGACATCAAGAAACTCATTAACCACCAGAACCCACTCAATAGGAACAATTTTGGACTCAACATCCCTAACCCTCACAAGATGATAGAGACAATCCTTAGAAATCAACTTTTGCGCTTTCAAGGAAGTAATGAATCTACCCTTGACCACCACATCATGACTTTCCCACTCAAGGACAAGCTCATTAGGGAATTGGAATTTAACCCTACATTCTATAATGAATTAATATGCATGCAACCAGTCCATCCCAAGAATGACATCAAAATTCACCATATCTAATTCAACAAAAATCAAATTTTATGAAAAATGAACACGGGACAATTTCTATAGACTGTTCTAGCAACAATGGACTCATTAATAGAGGTAGACACTTCATAAGGTTTACACAGCAATTTGGGACTAACATGAAGCTTTTTGGCAACAAAAGGAATAAGAAAAGAAAGAGTGGCACCCGGGTCTATCAATGCATACACATCAAAATAAAAAACCTTTAACATACCTTTGAAGCATCAAGCCGAGTCTAGTACCCCCTAGAGGGGTATGGTTGTGCATGTCAACGGTCATCCTCATAGCCCTTAGTAACCTATGGACAATGTTTAGTCTCGTTATCCTTTGCACCATACTCAAAACATGCACTCGAACCGGCCAAACAATCCCCCGAATTGTCCTTCCCATACTTGTGGCACGAAGGAGAAGCTTTAACACCAACACCCTTACCCTTCCTTTGAACATATGGACAGTTACCAATATCTTGGCCCATCTTGCCACACCCAAAGCATGCACTGTGTTCCTCAGACATGTGCCACTATAATTTCTCCCACATTTTGGGCACCTAGGAAGGGTCATCCCACCATTGTTGTTGGGCTTAGCATATGGGAGCCCCCATTCAAATTGTGTCCTCCTTCTCCCTTCCTCTGAGGCCACCAAGAAATCCCTCATCTTATGCCCAACACTGCCATACTTGAAGCAATGCACAATCCTTGTCAAGCACCTTCCTTGATGTTTCTCACCACACCTTTGACAAGTGGCAGAAAGGGCCCTTTTCTTTGGGCACTTGGGCACAGGTAGCATAGTAGAAGATGAAGCACCCTCAACTCCGGATCTCTTGGCTTTTTCCTTCCCCCTCTTATCATTTGAGCTCTCGAGGGTTCCCACTGATTGGTTGAGTTGGGAGTCATAGATTTGGCTAATATCCATTGAGCACTACGAATGTCTGCATTAGAAATGCCATCATTCTGAATAGTCTGATACATTTTCTAAAACGTATCGGATAAGAATCAGGAATAAGCCTTAGAGGACTCACCGCTATTGCATTACATAGATAATGAAGAAGGGAAACATTTCCTAAAATACCTTATAGCCTCTTACTCATAGTTATGGCGCGCTTCACAACCGTGAATAAGACTCTAATCGATGCGGCGTGTCAGATTTCGAAGACCATTAACAACCTAATGCTCTAATACAAAGTCTGTCATGACCCAAGCCTAAGGCTCAGATGTGACACGGTGAATGGGAACTTGAAGGGGACCAAGCAAGCCTCTTAGCATATCAATAACACATCCTTGGTCACAGAAGCAAAATAAACAACAACAAGAGATAAATAAAAGAGGAAGCGAGATTGAGGGAAGTCTTTTATATCATAAAAACACAGAGAATCAAGCTTATAGCATAAATATGTCATAATTTTCCAACGACACCTCTAAACTTAGAGTTGAGCGGGGGCCAAGACACTTTCCGGGCTCACCCTTATACTGTCAAATGTTCAAGATAAACAAGTCTTAGAGATAGCAAAAGAAAGTAGATAGTATACCCAAACTTGAGGACTCACCAAACTTATCTTCGAATATTCTCACTAGCCACATGGAGGATGATCAAGAGAAGCTCTGATCCCTATATGGTGATATCATATAGGCATAAAGTATGCGTTAGTATGTTTAAATGTACTAAGCATGTAGGGTGCAATGCAACAAAACATAAGCCAATATGGTAAAAATGCATAATCATAGTCAATAGATAGAATAATTTCAATATGGGATGCATGATAAATACTTGAAGAAAAACATGCTTATAAATCATTCAACTTGCATAAAATATAATGCATATGTGGGAAAGGACCTCAACTAGCAAAGAATAAGACCAGGAAAGCTTCAACTTGCCAAGGTAAACCATACTTCACCTTACGGGAACATGACCTATTTCTTATGAAGTAACCCTCCTTATGGGAACATGACCCATTTTGGAAAGGATTTAATGAGAAATTGCACCTTACGGGAACATGACCTACTTCGGGAAGAATCCTAATGAAGAGTGCACTAAATGGATCCACTAGTAAAGCAAGGGTAAAGTATACACCTATGTAGGCACATAGTTTGAAGAAAGGAATATGAACCCATGAAGATGGCCCATGCCCCATCCAATCCATCGGTGCTAAGCCTAATCCCATGGAATAATTGAAATAATCATACTTTAGCAATTTGTAAGAAACACAGGAATATGACATGAGTAGCTCTAAAAAAATATTTGAAACATTACCCTTGCATTAATATCAAAGGCCCACAAGAGGTAAAATCTTTGAGAAAGGGCTTAATCCGACATTTGAAACATCATAGACTTTTTCATAAATTCAATACATTTTTGAAAGCCCAAAATCATCATAAAGTCACTTGACTCATATATCATGCAATAGATCATCAATAACTCTAAGAATCCTTGTCAAGATATTTTATCAAACACTTTGTAGGTGTATAATGCTTGATCAAAATCATGCAATTCAAGAATGTAATAATATGAGAAAACTCAACGCAAATCAACCCACCAACATATAGTAAAACCCTCATAAAGAATACCTTGAAATTCATCATCAAATCGCACAGTAGATCATAGTATCATAGCTCAAAATATGCATAATCTCAATAGACAAAACTCATTCATAGAACAAGCTTGAAATAGATAGTTATGTATAATAAATCAACATTTCATACAACTCCAACATAATTTATACTCATAATCCATAATAGAAGATACCCATAGATAATACAACTTGAAAACATGCAATTTTTCATAAAAATGGAGATTGGTTCTTTGAGTGAAAGGACCAAATGTCTGAAACCCACATACCTAAATTTGGGGATTCCTTGATATCAACTTGAAGGAGACTTGAAGCATGAAAAGAGTTCTTGAGATCCGAAATTAAGTTTGAGACACTTGATTTTGGATAAAATATTTGGTTAAGTCCTAGAGAGGGTTTTAGAGGGTCTTGAGTGATATAGAGTTGAAAAATGGCTGTGTAGGTGTTTTAACGCATAAGTGGGCATGGGGCTATGACCTCAAGGCCATTGGGCCGAAATGAAAAAGTCAGGCAAAAATTGTACTGGTCCGCGTCATTGGCGTGGTGCAAACCCATCGTGAAGGGACACCAACATAGATCTGCACCCCTGGCGCATCGCGGCCAGGACCCGGATGGCTACTGGAAATTAAATTTTTGCGAAAATTATTTTTCACTACGGGTCCTCTAAAATTAGGTTTATACTCATGTCCTACTTAATTTTGCCTCCTGATCAAGAATATGAAATCAAATTTTCTATATCACAAACGAATTTTGAGATATATAAAAATTATGATTATGGGCATTTCCAAAGTACATTTTTGGGGGCGATTTTCAGGCATTCCAAGTCAGGTTCAGAAGTTTCCGGATCATACCTCTATACTTGGTGGCATCCACACTTACACCTCCCTCATTTTTATATAATTTTGTAGTGGCCAAACTTTTCAAGTAATTCCTTGATATACTTCTATTGATGTATGGTGGTACCTGCCAGTGTTTGATTAATTTGTAGGCCTAGAATGAAATTCAGTTCTCCCATCATGCTCACCTCAAACTCACTTCCCATAAGTTTTGCAAAATCTGCGCCAAGAGTTTCATCCGTTCCTCCAAAGATGATGTCATCAACATATACTTGTACTACAAGCACGTGGGCACCCTTCTTCCTGAGAAATAGTGTATATCTATCTTCCCCTTGGAGTATTCATTACCTAGAAGAAAACTGGACAGCCTATCGTACCATGCATGGGGAGCCTGCTTTAACCCATACAAAGCCTTGTGCAACTTGTATACATAGTTGAGATGCTCATAACTTTCAAAGCCTAGGGGTTGCTTTACATACACCTCTTCTTGCAGGTACACATTGAGTAATGCACTCTTGACATCCATCTGATACAACTTGAATTCCATATGAGCTGCAAAGGCAATGAACATTTTGATTGCTTCAATGTGTGCTACAGGGGCAAATGTCTCATTATAGTTGATGCCTTCCTCCTGGTTATATCCTTGAACCTCGCCTTATTCCTGGTGATATTGCCTTGCTCATCCAGCTTGTTCCTGAATACCTATTTAGTACCACTTATAGAGCGATGTTCCGGAGGGGGAACTAGGTGCCACACGTTACTTCGCTCGAATTGTAGCAGTTATTCCTATATAAATGCTATCCATTCTTCATCTAGCAGTGCCTCCTTGAAATTTTTGGGTTCTACAAGAGAACATACACAGAGAAGGCACACATATTCCTAAGCTTTGACCTTGTAGATAACCTTGAGTCCAGGGGAGTCAACAGGTTTTCAAGAGAGTGTGAGCTCTTGTGCATCTAGTTATGCCCTGGATCCTCAGGTGCTACATTATTGCCTATGGTTGCCTAAGAAACTAGCTTCAATAAGGTGAGATGCTCCAGATGAGCCATTTCCATTTAGAGAGGTAGCCTCAGATAGTTCTCCTCTCTCTACATTTTCATGAGATGGGGGGCCAGGTCTACTGGACTATTCCCTGTCATCATCATCATCTGAATCTTTTCTATTGCCAGTTGCTTCTAGCATTTGTACTTGTTTCTGCAAAACTTTCTTCGCCACAGAGTTGGCCTTATCAAATATAACATCTCCACTTTCTTCAACACATTTTGTCCTTTTATTTTACACCTTATAAATTTTGTTGTGAGAAGAAACACCTATGAAAATTCCATCAACACTCTTGGAATCAAACTTTCCTAGAGCATCCTTTCCATTGTTTTATATGTAGCATACACAAATAAAGAAGCGAAGATAGGCTAGATTTGGTTTTCTGCTTTTTAGTAACTCATAGAGAGTTTTGTTCAAGATAGGTCTATTCATGATTCTGTTGATAAGATAGCAGGCGGTGTTCACTGCCTCAAACCAAAAGCTCCGAGGAAGGTTGCTGGCGATTAGTATAGTTCTAGCCAAATCTTACAATGTTCTATTCTTTCTTTCCACAACCACATTTTCTTGGGGAGTCCTAGGGGATGAGAAGTTGTGATACACACCATTTTCAACACAAAACATGAGGAACTTTGAGTTCTCAAACTCTGTACCATGATAAGTTCTCAAGCTCATCAGCTGGGTGTTTAGACTCTCTTGAACCATTTTAGCAAGCACGACAAACACATCAAATATTTTATCCTTGGATTTTAGAAACCTGGAGCAACCACCTACAAGTACAAAGCCTGTTTTTGCCTCAACTTTGAACTCGCATGGGGTGATAGAGGTCTACGTGAACCAGTTCCAGAGGTCTGTGAACACTAACTAGATCGACTGTTTGGAAGATTCTTCACACATATTTACCTTGATTACAAGCTCCACACACTTGATCTTCAATGACTATACTTTCAAGTAGTCCTAGAACCAGCTCCTTTGAGATTAGTTTGTTGATTGTCGAGAAGATAGAATGTCCCAATCTTTCGTGCACAGTGAGGATTCATTGCTTATGGCACATATAAACTTCAATTTTGAATGTTTAGGTCCATTGATACCAACCTTGTACACATTCTTATGTCTCTTCCCCTTGAGTATAAGCCTCTTGGAGATAGTGTTTGTCACTCTACATTCTAAGGCATTCAATAGTACATCGTTTCCTTTGTTACACATTTGCGAAACACTTAGTAGATTGTACTTTAGTTCCTCCACATAATATACATTTTCAATGCATTGGGATACAGATGGTCCCACCTTTCTAATACCCTTGATTTCCCCTTGTTTACCATTTCCAAAGCCTACATTCCCGCCTTGGAAGTCACTTAGTACAAGGAAGTTATGTTTATCTTCTATCATGTGTCTGGAGCATGCACTGTCTAAGTACCATTGCTTATGCTTTCCTTCTACTGGTTCTTGCACAATTAACAAGGGTTAGATTTGGGTACCCAGATCCACTTGGGTCCTTTTTGCTTGTAAAAAGGGTGAATAAGATCCCTTTTTGCCCAGTCAGAAAGTTCTTTCTTGACCTTTGCAGTTCTGAAGACTCTAGAGGGATATCTACTTTCATTTTTAGCTCTGTTGAAACTAGGTTGATATCTTCTTCCTGACTAGTACTTATTAGCTCTAGGTGGATATTTCCTACCTGTTCTGTTTCTACTAGCCTTACGTGGATATCTTCTTCCCGCTCTCCTATTTACTCCACCCCTTTTATAGGTCGTGGTTAAGTAGGATAGGCTACTACTGAGGGCCTTTAAGTTTTTTATTGCAGTTATCTCCTAGGTGACCTGCCTTGCCACACAAGGTGTAAAGGACTCCATGGTCAATTGAATGATCTTTGGGTTTCTTAATCTTGAACTTGTTTCCATACATAGTGGTGGACTAACCTTGCTACATATCATCGAGCATCACAAAGGACTGGTTCACTTCATGTTATGCTCTATTTTAGCTTTAGTCTGGTCAAGTTCTTTCAAAAGGGTTTCATTTTTATTAGATAGAATAGAAAGATCATTCCCCATTTCTTTAGCCTTCTCTTCTAGGTCCAATAGGGCCTGACTCATTACGTTTTACTCCTTTCTAGAGGACTTGAGGTTTTAAATCTCCAACATGAGTTTATTATTAACATTTTTAAGATCCACATTCTCAATTCTCGACTTGTCATAGTCCTGTAGAAGAAGATCTTTGGAATTGCAAATGGTCAGATAGGCCTCAATCAGAACCTGTGACAAGGACTCAAGTTTCTTCTTAGAATATATATGTAAGTTAGCTTTCACATGTTCAAAACTTACCTTTGTGTCTAACACTGCACTCTCCTTGTCATCAGAATTTGCTCCTACCATTAAGGCCAAATCTTCTTGATTACCATCAGGCTTCCAGTTGTCAGAATAGGGATTAGTCACTTGTTACTTGCTGCTTTCATCGTTAGATTCTTCTATAGAAACAAGAGCAAGGAAATCATACTTCTCCGATTCCTCAATATCCATGAGAGATTGGTTTTCAGGTACCTCTTCATCACATTCATCACTAGAGTTGCTAGCCATTGCAGCAAGGGCTCTTTGCACGGAAAGATATGCTCTTGATTTGTCATCCTCTTATCCTTCTGAACATAAGGATCAACCTTGCTTTCATTGGGTATTTTAGGGACATTCTTCATGTACTTAAGTTCCCAGAGTGGGAAAAACTTGAAGAAGTGATCACGACTTCCACACTTGACATAGATGATTTGTTCCTCTTCGTAGTACTTCTTGAAACTTCTTAGTGATCAATACAATGTTTTTTCCTTGAAGTCCTCTTTCTCAGTAGCTTTTGGAACTAGGTTCTTATCCTTCCTATTATTGTTCAGCTCCTTCTCCTGATTCTTCTTCAGTTCATATGTCACTAGAGTTCTCATCAGCTGATCCATGGTTATGGTATCCAGATCCTTGGCCTCAATAATAGCTTCTAACTTACTTTCCCAAGATTCAGGTAACACACTCAGCATCTTCTGAATAGCTTTGCCCATGGAATAACTTCCCCTAAGGAATAGATCTTATTTCCATTAGCAAAGAGCCTGGTTTTCGTTGCCTGTATGGTTTCCCCTTCATGCATTCTAAACATCTCATATTGTAGGTTAAGATTTTCAATCTTCGCCCTTATACCTGAGAAGTTCCTTCATGAGCCACCTGCGATGTGTCCCAGATTTGTTAAGCATCTTGACAGGAGGAAATCCTGTTGTATTCATCAGGATCAATGCCATAAAGTAGGATCTTTTTTGCCTTTGCATTATTCTGGATGGCAATCTTGTCAGCATCATTCCACTCATTGTGTTCCTTGGGTACTCTAGGAGCATCAGCGGTTGATCCATCTTTCATTGAGATTGTTGGTCCATTGCACACCACATTCCAAAAATTAGGATGTTCTCCCTCAATGTGATTCATCATTAGAGTCTTCCACCATCCATAATAGTGTTTGTTGAATAGTGTAGGTCTGGAATGAGAAGCTCCTTCTTGTGTTGTAGGTTCGGTCGCCATTATCTTTTTAAGGTTATTAGCCTTCATTTGAAAAGACCCGCTCTGATAGCAATTGAAAAGACTACTACCCCTATTTCGCTAGTGAACTAAGTTCAGTTAGCAGTACCTAACAGCATGATCAAAGCAATAAAGAAACCAAGAAACTTATAGTGGAAAAAATCCCTGCTCAAGGGAGCAACAACCACCACCTACAGTAGTAGGATTTCAAAAACTCTTTATTACTTCAAAAACTTGAGTAATGTAAACATACAACTCACTCTTCTCACAACTCAATTAATCAAGAGCCAAACCCACTCTCAGTTAACTACTTTCTCAAGAAAATAACTTCTGAAAATATTTGTCCCTAAACAAATATTATAAGCAGATTGTCAAACAAACTTGAACAATCAAGAAAAACCTAACTCTAGATCTTGCTTGAATGCTTTCGTTAAATGCCCATGCTCTTACTTGAATCTCCGACAATCAGAATGCAAAAGCTACCATCACGTACGGTTAAAGATTGTATTTATATTGAGCCCTAGAGAACTTCCATATATGGCTCCTTTGTTTCGTAGGGCACACGTTCAGTTCCTCAAAGGAGTCTTTTCCCTGATTGACTTCTTTTGTCGATGTCCTGCTTTGATTTGGTTTCCTTATACATCAATCCGTCTTCAGCTGGGACTATGCCTTACCACTGCTAGTGTAGCACTTGGGACCTGGATCAGTTTGTCATCATCAAAACAGAACAAGTGCACCTGCCAGATCCTAACATATATCATTCTCCGTGCACTCTTTGAATTACATCTAGGGCTTTGTATTATCCATTCATAGTGTTGTTCCCATTCACTACATTTTTCATCCCTATATAAATGATGGTAATTTAAATGATGAAAAATGAGTAATGATGTTCATATTGTCTTATCTCCAACTTGTTTAGGAATGAGTCCTGTGTGTTATTAAACTAGTGAAAGTCAAATACATATCATTGTAGTAGTTTACCATTTATAATATTTTGATATGAAAAAGAAGAAGGGGGAATGTTGAAAGTTGTAAATCAAAGCATATATCTTCATACTTTACTTGCATCAAATTTCTTAAACTAATCTTTTCGTGTCTTTGATGTTGAAATGCCATCTATGACAATAACAGAATGTTCATCCTCACAAGTTCTGCGGCGTGATCTTGGTTGTCCTCGTCAAAAGAGATTAGATGGTTAGTCTCCACCTCTTCCTACTAGGTGCTTATGCCTCATGAACATTTTGTTTTGTCTTAAGGTTTCTTTTCCTTTTTTTCCTCTATATGGTTTACTATTAAAGTAGTTCACTAATTTATCAAGTTCTTACATAAATTAAAGAAGTGAATTAGATAAATTCTTAAAAAGAGAAACGTGATTAGTAAGGGCTCAGAGAGCTGACTCCAACTTGTATAGGAATTAGCTTTGACGCATATAACTGAAAAAGACTCTAATATATATCATTGTACTAATGCAATAACACTAGTTCATTTTTTCTTTACTACCGAAACATCTGAAAGGATAATCAGCCCCTCAAGTTTCATTTGAATTCCATCAACTCTTTTCACCATCTTTGCAAAGATCATTTTCAATCATTCTTTTGTCTTCTATTGTTGAATCAATGTGCTCCTAGCCTACTGAAGGATTCGATTCCTCTGCATGCAATAAGATAAAACTTGAATAAAGTAAATGACAAAAGATAAGCGAATAGAATTTTTATGTGGAAAAACTCCTTGCTCGAGGGAGGAAGAACTACGACCTGTCAACAGGGGATTTACCAACACCAAGTCCACTAAAAAGCAAAGTAAAGAAATGCATGCACCTAATATTTCCCTACAATCCCTTAAAAAACCGCTTGTACTAGAAGCACAAGTAAAGAGCACCCTTAAACTATTTTAGTCCCAACCCACAACTTTTATGCAGCTAGACTAAAACATAACACAAACCGTTAGACTATCCCATAGTCTACACGACATCCAATACATAAATAGTAATGAACATACATTGGTCATGTACCTTTATAACTTAGGTGTGATCTTACACTTTTGGAACTCAACACTACTCTAACAGACTAGAGAACAACAAAGATCTTCTATCAGGTCCTTCATTTAGAGTATTTGTGTCTCCATACATAAAGATCCAAGGAGGAACTTTTTCATGATCAGAATCTTCAATCTTAGGAATGCTTGAAAAACATGTGTTTATTCGTTAGACACCCTCCTTTTGTACTGTAGTAGCTATGCCATATGGACAACTGGTCCTTAGTACATCTCTAATGGACATCTCACCAACCACAACAGCTTTACAAGTTGTATCCCATGACTAGCTTTCAGAACAACAGCTCGACAGTACCTGGTCCTTGACTCAGTTTGTAAATCAACAAAACATAAAACACACAATGCACTCCATGTACTTAACAATTTTCCCCTTTTTGATGATGACAAACTGTGTCACATTGATCGACTTGCTCCCTTGAACTTGTGTTCCCCATATCTATTATTCCCCCTGAATATAATATTCCCCCTGAATATCATCACAACTTCCCTATTTTGGCATCATTAAAAGGAAATAGTAAACTAAGATACGATGACAAGAATAAAATACTAGGTACTTGAGTAAGTATAATATAATCAAACATAGAAACTGGAGAACTAGAAGTAGAGAAGAGATACACAAATAGAAATCCTGCACATTCCATTGGGTATCCCATTCATAACCATATATCATCAAAAACATGAATTGCACAGACCTAGGTTAAGACCATATTATCCGAAAAACAACATTAAACATAAGGAAAAGAGGCAAGAACTTTGAACAGAAATACGGGGTACACAAGCAAGAAGCCTAGGAACTAGAGGACTTGGAGGCTAGGGACTGAATAAGCTTAGCCATGTTGACACTGTGATCCCTGTGAGCATAAAGAAGCTATTGGTGATTGATTTAACCTCCTTGGTCAACTTGGCATTTTCTTCCCTTAGCTCGATCACCTCAGTAGAGTCAGGTTCTCCTTTAGAGTTGTTGGCCACTTTAGCATTTAGCAAAGTAAGGTCTGCATCTTTCTTTCCTAGGGCAGCCATCAGTTCCTTCACTTTCTTCCTCAAGGCTTCATTTTGATCCACCAGATCAGACATATGTGATTTTTTGCCTCCTACCTTGAGGTACTACACTCACATTCCATCAGAGTGTTGTGAGAAAATGACTGCTTGATTGATCCTACAACTCTGCTTCTTAGTTCCACCGCCAAATACTCAAACATTCTGTAAAGTAAGAAACCGTAGGCCAGGCCAAGCTTCCCTTCTACCATTTTGAAAACCTTAGTCATGTGTTCCATCATTAGTGCAGGAAAATTTATTTGCACCATGGTGCTCAACTTCTCCATCAAATAGAGGTCGGCCAATATGGCTATGGTCCTCTTCTCAGTCCTTCGCAATAAAACCTTGTTTAAAATTTTGAAATATAACTGATACTGCCCCTTGAATAGCTTTTAGAGGCAGCTGAGGGGTTGAGATTTTTCAACTTCCTAGCCTCTTCAAAGAAGCTTTTTGAGGGGGGCTTGTCAACAACTATTCTAATTTCTGCCTCCTTCACCTGCAGAATTTCACTCAAGCTATCTTCATCAACTAGGAAAGAAATATCCCTTATATTAGTAATAAAACTTTCATTCTCCTGAAATCTCCATATTCAGGTAGAAGTCTCTTCTTGTTCATTCAATAATGGCATAGACCATTCAAACAAATGTCCCCACCCCTAAAATTCTACAACATCCACTAACTCACGCACCCCTGGGCTATTCATTACCACAGTTTCAAATACTCTCCCATTTAACACATTTTGATTCTGATATAGCTTGATTCTCTGGTCCCTAGTTAGACCTTTTTCAGCTTTCCTCTTCTTCAACTATGAGCCTGGTTCCCTAGTTGAAGCAGAGTCACTCCTCTTTCCCTTGCTACTATCCTTCTTCTAAACCTTTGAGTCTTTAACCTTTCTATGTCCCTGACTCAGGTCTCCTACCTCTTCATCTGACTCTATTCAATCAATCTCTGGTTCCTCCATCACTTCGAAAACCAGATCCTTAGGTCCGTCCTTCTCAACAGCAGTTGTCCTCCTCAGTCTTTTCTTATAAGCATGTCTGTGTTTACTTTCCTTCATGGCATCACCCAACAACTTTCATTTGGTTTCTCTAATGGAATAACTTCTGACAACTGTAATTCCCTCCTCACTCATTTTTCTTTTGCCTTTGTCCTTCTTGACCTGGTCCTTAGCAGGAGCAGGAGAGGAAGGGACTGCAGGCTTTTTCAAACTCTATTACAGAGGTCTACTGTCCTGTTCATCATCTTTTTCCTCTACCTTTTATTGTTCCTGAACAAGATTTACTGGCCCAACTTCACTCTCAAGAGTTCGGTCATAGATAGGCTTACCTAGCACTAAAGTGAGATCAGGAGAAGTTGGCTCTTCTCTGACACCGTGATCTCCATCTTTCAATGCTAATAAGTTTTTCGCAACCCATTCTGGTCCTTCTACAAGTATGTTTGATTCAGCCCCCCTCTTCTTCTACCAGGTCCCCCTTAAAATATTTTCAGACAGGGAGGAGGAAGTGTGTCCTAGAGGAGAGGTGTTACCCTGTTCCTCTGTAACAAAGGGGAAGGATCTACAGGGTTCAGGTCAGGCAGCGCATCTGGTGATTCAACCCCAACAAGAGTATACACAAAATGAAAGGTTGAAGAGAAGGTGTAAGGCCCTAGGTTAGAGGATGAAGCTCATCGAACTTTATTGGGGTATGAAGAGGTGTGGAGGGTGGAGTATTGATGTTAGGAGAAGGTATGGGCTCATCTTCCACCTCAATTTGAGTAGAAGGTTGGTCAGAATTTATAGACATGATGGAGAATACAAATGGACTTCTGAAGAAGTTTAGAATAAAGAGAGGGGTAGGTACAATGTATGATGTCTCTTGGAATGGATAAAAATCCCAAATGATGGATAAAATCGTATTAAAAAGAAGAGAAAAAAAGTGTCTGGTCCTTGATTGGTCGCGACTCTTCGGGGACTAGAGTGAGGTGACATAGATTTAGGGAAAAAGCTAAATCGACATGATAGGTCCTGAGTATCCATATTAATGAAGATATTATGGACAGAATACTAACCTGGTGGTGCGATAGGTCCCTGAGTGATTCTTTTCCTAGTCCTGTTTCTTCAGGTCCTATGAGAGTGTCAATTTTGCTAATCTACAAAGTACACAACAACAATTTAGTGATTGTGAATAATTTTTTAGATGCCTATTTAGGCCTTTTTAGCCATGAATATAGGAGAACATCATAATCATTTTGACTCTTTATCAGTTTGTTTTATCAATTCCAACTTTGGTCTATTTTTTTCTCGAACTGGAGCAGTTCCTCCTGCATAGTGTTCACCCAATCAGCATCCTTGAGAGATTCCTTGGCATTTTTGGGTTCCATGGAGGGCATAATAGCATTGAAAGACATTATATTGCTAGCCTTAGATCAGGTCTTAATCGTACAGTCCAAAGGACATGGTCAGACCTGATCCCTGCCAATTTGCTTCCAAACTGATTCTGAATTTTCTTCGAGGTTGATCAGTGGCTCAGTCACTTCATCCTTACATCTTCAAAACTTTACCCAAGTATATCTTGAGTAATCATCAACCACCACCATGATATATCTTAAGCAATCATCAACCACCACCATGATGTATCTTTTTCCACCCCTGCTTTGAACCTTCACAAGACCATAAAGATCAGTATGAATAAGCTCAATAGGTCTAGAGGTACTTACTTCAAGCTCAGGGTTGAAAAATCCCTTTATCTGCTTTCCTTGAGCGTATGCTGCACACACCTTGGAATTTTGAAGTTCTCTTTTGGTAAGCCATGAATTAGGTCTTTGGACAATAATTTGTTCAGCAATGAGGGACAGACATGACCAAGTCTCCTGTGCCACAAGTCACAAGAGTTATCTTGTGCCTTTAGGCATGTCAAATTGTCCTCTTTTGTTGTTCTCAGATCTGCTACATACATGTTCCTTCTACATAGTACATATCATCAATAGATTTCTCTGAACATTTGCCAATCTTTCCAATGCCCATGATATAGCCCTTTGGTCTTCCCCAAAATGAGACAATGACTCCTTCAAACTCATTTAATGTGAGGAAGTTTTTAGTCCTCCTAGTCATGTGGAGCATCCACTATCTATATACCAACACTGACTATTTCCTCCTAACTTTTCCTGTAAATGATCAAAAGTTAGTCTTGGGAACCTATTTTAGTATGAGCTCCCAATAGGCAGATAAACGCCTGATTACAAATTTTTGGTCCAGATGGGCAGTAGTCTGGTCCTCAATTTTGGCGTAGGACCTAGTCCCTCCCTCACATTTTTCTTTTCTAGGTGAGCAGACTTCTGTTTTTTCAACGGTTTCCTCATAACTTGATAGTTGTCTCTGAGATGACCATTTTTCCCACAGTGCATGCACAAAAGATTCTCAGCAACAGACACATACTTGCTATGTGGATTATAGGGGGTCAATCTTATTGACATAGCCAGTCCCCTTTTTTAAGAGCTCCAACTGTTGGACAAGTCTCCCAGAAGCTTGGAAGATGCAGTCCATTTCATGGATTTGTTCAAATCTTCTTTAAACTTTATCAGGTCCTTCTATATCACTATGTTTCTTTCTAAAGCTAAGTATACCTTTGGTTCATCCTCCTTGAGCTTTTCTTCCAAAGAAAGTTCGTTTTCAGTTATTTTCCTTTTTAATTTTGCATCAGTCTGATCATCAGATTTCATCAGCTTCAATAGTTCATCCTTTTTGTTTCTAGAGCTATAATTTTAACTTCAAGATCAGACACCTGAGTAGTCAACACAGTTTTTTCATCCTGTGATACATCTACACTATTGCTTAGCAAATCCTTCTCAGTAGTCAGTTCACAAATAGAATCAATGAGAGCACATGCTAGTTTTTTCAACTTTCTTATAGAGTAAAGATCAAAATTATCTTTAAGGTCTAGCAGTGTTACCTCT
Organism: Solanum ossicruentum; assembly: GCA_025774065.1. Lineage (NCBI taxonomy): Eukaryota > Viridiplantae > Streptophyta > Magnoliopsida > Solanales > Solanaceae > Solanum > Solanum ossicruentum. The sequence goes on from JAOTQR010083927.1 coordinate 30,502, forward strand.
TCATCTTCATATTCATCATCATCTCCTTTATTATCTGACTGGGCTATGAAAGCAAACAGGCCATCATAAATCTCATCGTCATCCTTATTTGTAAGCATAGATGAATCTTCAGGTTGTTCCTCATCTTCAGACTCACTGGATGCATTTCCCCATACCCCTAGTTCCTTCATCATGATCTTATTAGCAGCAACCTCTTTTTGTACTTGTCTAGAGTCTGGTCCTTCCTTCTTTATTTGTCATTCCTTTGTCCATCCTTATGATCACTTTTTCCATGAGGATACTCTCTGATAAAGTGTCCTGGTTTACCACACCCATGGCATAAATCAGTATTACCATGATCCCTACCACCATTTCCTTTGTTAGCCATGTCATGACTTATTCTGACAAACTTCTTGAACTTTTTAGTGAGATATGTCATATCTACACTATTAATCTCTTCATCACTTTGAGCAGTTTTCAGAGCTAGTGTTTTGTATTTCTTTCCTTCCCTTTTGGCTATATCATGCTTCTTGTTTAGCTCATGAGTATGAAGTATGCCAATGAGAACATCTATCTTCAAGGTCTTCAAGTTCTTTGACTCGGTGATGGCATCAACCTTGCTCTCCCATGATTTGGGAAGCACTCTCAGAATTTTTTGAACTAGTTTGCTTTGACTGATAGGTTCTCCCAAACACTTGAGCTCATTGGTTGCTGCTGAGGACTTGGTCTCTATTTCTTGTATAGTTTCACCTTCGTGCACAATAAAGTCCTCATACTGAGACATCAACATGTCGACCTTGGACTTTAATACTTGCTCTGTTCCTTCATGAGCATTTTTCAAACAATCCCAAATTTCATTAGTAGATTCACAGGCATAAATCTGATTGTATTCCTCAACTCCTATTCCGCAAATAATCAGTTTCTTTGCCTTGTGATTCTTCTCTATCATCTTCCTATCCAACTTAGTGTATTGTTACCTAGTCTTAGGAAAAGACTTGGTAGTGTTACCTTATTTCACTCTATCATCTTTTCACCCAAAGCTTCCAACTCTAATAAAGTGGAATCAAGGCCTTGATTAAACTAGGTCTCTTCAACCAAAGAAGGTTTGGAACCATCAAGAACTACGACCTAACCCCCAAAATAGACAAATGATGGACTTCTCTAATCACCTCTTAGCCACCATCATCCACATATGCTAGGCTACCCATAGGCATCGCACTTAGAGCATCAACCACAATATTAGCCTTACCAAGACGATAACACACACTCATATCACAATCCCTACGAAGTTCTAACCACCTCTTTGTCTCAAGCTAAGATCCCTTTAAGTGAGCACATATTGAAGACTCTAGTGAACGTATACATATCAACATGCATCACCCGTACAACCAATGACGTCAAATTCAAAGCAATTACCATGGCAAACAACTCAAAGTCGTAGGTAGGTAACCCTTCTCATGCATGTCAAATCATCTAAAAGCATAGACTTCCCCCTAACCATCGTGCATCAACACACAACCCAAACCAATCTGAGCAACCACAATACAAAACAAACCCTTCCAACCCTTACGGTAGAGATAAGATAGGAGCGGACACAAACTTAGCCTTCTTTTGGATCAAGTTAGTCAAGGGAGAAGCAATAGAAGAGAACCCATTTACAAGCCTCTGGTAGTAAACCATTCAATTCAAGAGTGAAATCATGCTAGAAAAATCAGTGTAAAACCTTAAATAGATACTTGGTAACACCCTCAAGCAATATATATCAAAACCCTTCATCAAATCTTACAATAGATCTTAGATTTCAAGCTTAAAACATGCTAAAACAATCACCATTTCATAAACACCAACATAGTGTGCAGTGAATTTCATAATAAGTAAGACCCATGAGTAAATCAACTTTAAATCATGCAATTTTAAGAAAAAGGAAGCTTCGGCATCATGGATGAAAGAAACCCATGAAAGAAACCCACATACCTTAGCTTTGGAGATGAACTTAATGAAGTTAGAGATGGAGACTTGAAGCTTAAGAGGAAATCCTTAGATCCGGAGAGGGTTTTGAGACTTTGAATTTGGGGTTGAAATATTGTCTAAGTATTTGAGTGAGTATTGGGGAATGTTTAGAATGATATGATGGTGAAAATGGATAAATATAGGTATTTTCAGAGGATAAAAGTAACAATGTGGCGCGTCGCACCACTGACACGCACACACAGTAGAATTTTGGTTTCTGAAAAAATGGAATTGTGATTCGTTTGCTCTAAAATCAGGGTTAGACCCTTCTCCCCCTAATTTGACCCCGTAAACAAGAATATGAAATCAGATTTTTGATATCATGCACTGATTTTGAGATATATAGAAATTAAAATTTCAGGCACTTCCGAGGCACATTTTCGGACACTTTTGGGGTTGTTTCAATCTCTTACAAAACAGCTTGTACCAGAAGCACAAGGAAAGAGCACCCACAAACCTGTTTTAGTCTCAACCCACAACTCTTATGTAGCTAGACTAAGACACAACACAAACTATTAGACTATCCCATAGTCTACATGACATACAATACATAGATAGTAATAAACATACACTGATCATGTACCTTTATAACTTAGGTGTGATCTTACACTTTGAAACTTGACACAAGTCTAACAGACTAGAGAACTACAAAGATCTTCTATTAGGTCCTTCATTTAGAATATTTGTGTCTCCATATGCAAAGACCCAAGGAGGAACTTTTTCAAGACCAGAATCTTCAATCTTAGGATTGTTTGAAAAAATTGTGTTTATTCCTTGGACACTGTTTATTCCTTGGACACCCTCCTTTTATATTGCTTTGGCTACACCGTATGGATTATTGGTCCTTAGTATCTCTCTGATTGACATCTTACCTCTCACAACAGCTCTACAGGTTGTATCCCATGACCAGCTTTCAGCACAACAGCCCAACAGCCCAACAGTCTACCTGGTCCTTGACTCAGTTTACTAAATCATCAAAGCATAAAACACACAATGCACTCCATATACTTAACATCTATAAACCTTAAAAATCATACTTCCCACCTTTTGATATTAGCAGATAAAAACTCCAACCTACAAATTCCTGTTAAAAAGTCGTGTAGTTCAAGAACTAGAACTTCCTAAGATCTCATTCGAGTTGTTGTGTGATGTCATTCCTCAACATGTAGAACATGGGAGAGAGAGAGGCAGAGGAAACAGGGAACATTACTTTCTATTAGCTCTTGCTTATTTTTTGAGCTTGAATCATCTTCAACCAATTGAGATTGTTATCCATTTTGTTGCAATTAAATTGTTCCTTGAGGCTTTTTTTTGGCGGGAAGGAGCGGAGGGGGAGGGAGGGTTTCTAACTATCTTGAGTGTAATGCAGATCACGATAAGATAACCGTGTATATAGGGGCATGCAATGTTCAGTTACCTTTTTATCCGTATAATTTAGATGTGAGATCGATTACTTTTGGTTTCTCCTCTAAAACTGCTTTGATATGTATTACTTGAGTTGAGGGTCTTTTTGAAATGACTTCTATCTCCATAAGAGGCAGAATCAGGATTTTAACTTTTCAGGTGATAATAGTTAGGTTCTAAACTTAGTATTTAACGAATTTCCTAGCAAAATACACTATGTGAATCCTGACTTCCACGAGGTAAAGGTAAGGTCTATATATACCTACTTTTTTCAGACTTTACTATCTGTGGGATTACAGTGGGTATGTTGTTGACTTAATTTAACTTCAAATTATACATCTTTTTTTAACTAAAAATTTAAGTTGTACGTTAGTTGTACTTTAAACTGGCGATGTTGTTAATGTGATTGTCACTGTTAGTTATAGAAGCTTTAGTAGATGTTATTTATGTGGTTTCCTCTGATGAAGAGGAGACAAAGTCAAATGCAAAGTCGTCAAGAATACTGATGCAGGACCCAAAGTAAAATTATACACCCCAACAGGTTCCTGATGAAGATTCGAAGAAAGTAATTGTTCAACTCGAGTCTTTATTGATAAAGAAATTGCTTACTTCTGCAAATGACGTTGACAGCATGGTCCAATACGCCAATGCTAACTTTTGATATTTGAAAATGCTTGGTGTTGATTATGACTGTTTCTACTAGACGTTGAAGAATACATTAAACGCCATTGCAATTTGCAAGATGCAGAGAGAGAAAAAACTCTGCCATCTTTGTTAGCAATGCAGAATGATTATGAAAATGCTACAAGTACTACTAATTATGCTTGCGGGGTCATGGTCGTACTCTAGAAGAATTGAAGAAGGTTAAGGAGAAAAAGGAAACTTTGAAGAGGCAAATAGGGGATCTGAATCACGAAGAAGAGCGTCTGAAGCATGACCTAACAAAATACAAAGAAGTCCATGAAGTTTTAAGAGCCAAAATGGAAGAACTTGGTGCTCAGTTGGAGCCAAAACTTTAGTGAGATTGTGTAGCGCAAGAATGTATCTCTGCAAGGGATTGATTCCACGACTCGACGCCTACGGTCCAGATTTCATAATGATCTCAATCAGTTAGATTTTTCCATACTCATTGAATAAGCTCCCTACTAGATAATAGCATGTATAATCCTAATTTGTGACATCAAATTGCTTTCTTACTTAAGGTTTCATATTTCACCTTTTTTTTTCTAGTATGAGAATGACTCTTTGTAATGTCTTTCGTTTCAAGTCAGTTATGTCGAGTTATATAATTTAGCGTTTGGTAATAGGTATTAATTTGTCCATGGAACCATTTTGTACTATAATAGCGAGATTAACTAATTGAAAAGCAAAAACAAGAAAATATTCTTATTTTTCGGGTCTATGCTTGACCAAAACATTTTACAGATTAATCGATAAATTGATAGGAAATGCACAGTTACATCTTATCCTTTACAATTTTGAAATATATTGTCAAGACCTGAAATTCGGCGTGATGGCACTCGTCTTTTTCCCATCAAGACAAGTCAGCCTACAACCCCACTATAACATTAAAAGCACGGAATTATAATCAGAATAAATGTTCAATTTGATGGAAATCCCCCAAAACCTAGTTGTCACGTGCACAAGCTTCTAATATATTACAAATAGAATCGAAAGGAACAAAAGTATCAAATGATATTGTCTCTAGAATAGAACAAAATCATAATAGGAGTAGGGAGTCAGCTGGAATGGCAACAACTAACTCTCGCAATCTCTACAGAGAGCCTCAGACAAGTACCAGTAGAGAGAGCATCACAACGATCTGGCCTCATAACCTACAAAAATATTGTAATAAGAGGGGTGAGTACCAAACACACGGTACTCAGCAAGTGAACTAATAAACACAAAGTTAAGTAGTATAGAATACCTGCACCCCTAAACACTCCCACAAAATGCCCACAACTACAACCTAACTAATAACCTTCACAATTACACCATTCGAAATCCTATGGTCAAAGCCTGTGATAATCTAATCCTCATTTACCTCACTTTCAAGTCATAGGGAAAATTCTACAATTTATCAACTTCTCACTAATTCATCAAGTATCATCAAATCAATACCAAAACTAATTATGTAGAGACATAAACCAGTCAATGATATAATGAATAACCAATCTCAATAGCACTCCATATAATCATAACAAGCCAGAGCATTATGGGATGAAGCGAATGTCGTGAGATGTAATGCAATGCAATGCAATGTCACATAAAATGATGCATGTCTGTCCTAGTTATACACATCCATTGATCATAAACATGCCTCAGTCAGAACCCATGGGGGCCACACATGGACCATGTATTTGTCGCGGCGCGCGACACGTCCCTCAAATCATAGTATCCGTCGCGGCATGCGACACGTCCCTCGAATAATAGTAATCGTCGCGGCGTGCGACACGACCCTCGAATCATAGTATCCGTCGTGGCGTGCGACACGTCCCTCGAATCATAGTACATCCTTTTTCATTTTTTTCACTCTTTTAAACTAGCCGGAACCATTTTCCTTTGGCTTTACATCTCTTTTCTTGGATCATGCAGCAAACACATAGTAATGCACAATAATTATGTTCATGAAAATAAAATATGCAAGATGCCCATGCAAATTCATGTATCTCAAAACCAAGAATGAGTAGCTCAATAACATAAATGTTGTCATACCCTCAATCTCAATACCATCACAACCTTAACAACATTTACATCCTAAGTAAGTATCACTTCGACATCAATAACAAATAATCACCAATTAACATATAATAAATCTCCCTCATTAATTCACAAATCATATATCACCATAAGATAATTACCCAACTCAAAATATTTCAATCAAATCCTACATAAATCATTCTCAACACCTCACCCAAGAAGTACAAGATTCTATATACTTAACAAAGGTTAAGAAATCTACTTGCCTTATATAAAGTCTCGAATCAAGTCACTTTCGAAGCTCTTCCCTTTCTATGACACTCTAATTCACCAGAATCTATGCAAATACAACATCATAATTATATAATGAATCTAATGACACTAAAATCAATTAATTCAGTGAAAAGGGTAAAATGGTCCAAAAATTTTGTCGTCGGAAAATATCATCGGAATCTGAAAATTTTTTTATGAAAACGTTCGTCAAGTGATAAGCAATTTAGTGGTGATAACCATTTCAAAAACGGATCAAATTTGAGGAAGAAATCGCATGTTAAAGTTTTTGAAATACATTTAAAAAAATGCAGCAGTAAATCTGTAATTTTTACCTCAAACGAAGCAACAAAATCAGTTTCTGAGAATCCCATAGTGTTCTCCTCAAAAAAATATATAGTTTATCCTTTTGAATCGCTCAAATCCGATAAAAATTGAGAGAGAAATCGTTGGTTAAAGTTTGGGGAAAGTTTGCGATCTTCTCTTCTCTTTTTTGGAGAAAATCCC
>JAOTQR010083948.1:0-37350 GCA_025774065.1 Solanum ossicruentum
TAAAACAGAGGAAATTCTGCCAAAATTTTGATAAATTCCTTAGCTAATATGACTGTAAATCCGGTTTGGTGTTGTTTAGGTGCCCAATCAGCACTAATCACGACCCCTGGGTTGGGTCGTGACATCTTGGTTAGGCCACCTGATCTTTGATATTCGGCTTTGACTTATAGGCAATTGTGACAACCAACTACAAACTTAGGAATATCTTTTTTCATACCACTCCATCAATATACCTCCCTCAAGTCTCTATACATCTTTTAGAACCGGGGTGAATAGAGTAGGATGAATTATGTGTCTCCTTCAAAATCAAATCCCTCAACCCATCAACATTAGACACACATAGCCTACCTTGGTACCTAAGGATAACATATCCCCCTTGGGAGAAAACCTCTACTTTACCATCTTTCACCAAAGCTTTCAATTCTAGTAAGGCAGGTCAAGGTCTTGTTTGGATTCTAGACTGCCTATGGACACTCTACTTAGAGCATCGACCACAACATTAGCTTTGTCGGGGTGATAGTGCACATTCATGTCATAATCATTAAGGAGTACTAACAACCTTCTTAGTCTCAAATTAAGATCCCTTTGTGTAAACACATAGTGGAGACTCCTGTGATCAGTGAATACATCTACATGAACCCTATTGTACTAATAACAACACCATATTTACAAAGCAATTACCATAACCGCTAATTCAAGATCATGGGTGGGATAATTATGCTCATGCACCTTTAGTTGACGAGAAGAATATGCTATAACCTTGCCATTTTGCATCAATACACACCCCAAGCCCAATCCTTAAAGCATCACAATAAACCACGAACCCTTCTACTTCTGGTAAAGCCAAAATAGTGGCAGAGAAAAACTTGTCTTTCAAGGCTTGGAAACTTCTTTCATATTCATTGATCCAAATGAATTTTGCCTTCTTTTGTGACAATCTTATCATAGGGGAAGCAATTGAAGAGAAACCATTCACAAAACTCCAGTAGTACCCCGCCAAACCCAAGAAACTCCTAACATCTGTCGGAGTCAAGGGCCTAGGCCAATTCCTTATCACTTTCGTCTTTTTATGGTCCACTTTAATTCCAACTCCCGACACCACATGGCCTAGGAATGCAACCTCTTTCAACCAAAATTCACATTTATCAATTTTAGCAAACAACCTCTCATCCCTCAAAATTTGCAACATCACCCTCAAATGATTCACATACTCTTTTTCACTTTGGGAATAAATCAATATGTCATCTATTAAGACTATCACAAATAAGTCAAGGTAGGATTTAAAGACCCTATTCATGAGATCCATAAATACTACCGGTGCATTTAGTCAAGCCAAAGGACATTACCACAAATTTAAAATGCTCATACCTTTTTCGAAAAGCCATCTTGGGAATATCACACTCCCTTAACCTTACTTGGTGGTATCCGAACCGAAGATCAATCTTAGAAAACTAACTAGTCCCTTGTAGTTGATCAAATAGGTCATCTGTCCTTGGTAGCAGATACTTGTTCTTTATAGTGACCTATTGAGTTGTCAGTAGTCAATGCACAGTCTAAGTGAACCATCATTCTTTCTTACAAACAACATCAGTGCACCCCAAAGTGACTTGCTAGACCTTATGAAACCCTTCTCTAATAAATCCTTCAATCAGTCCTTCAACTTCTTTAACTCTACCAGGGCCATGTGGTAAGGGGGACTAGAAATAGGTTGTGTATCAAGGAGGAGGTCTATGCCAAAATCTATTCTCCTTTCGGGAGGAACACCAGGAAGCTCATCGAGAAAGACATCAAGAAACTCACTGACTACCGGAACCGACTCAATAGGAAGGTCTTTAGACTCAACATCCCTAACCCTCACAAGATGATAAATGCAACCCTTAGAAATCAATTTTCGAGCCTTAAGAAAAGTGATGAACCTACCCTTAACCACCAAATTATGATGTTCCTACTCAAAGACGAACTCATTAGGAACTTGGAACCTAACTTTACGAGTTCTACAATCAATGGAAGCATGATATGCATGTAACCAATCCATTCCAAGAATATGTCAAAATCCACCAAGTCAAGTTCAACAAAATCATAAGGCAAAACTTTAAGCAATAAAGATATGGGACAACTCCTATAGACATTTCTAGCAATTATGGACCTACCAATGGGGGTAGACACCTTATAGAGTTCACACAATAATTCGAAGCAAACATGAAGCCTATTAGCAACAAAAGGAGTAATAAAGGAAAGAGTGGTACCGGGATCTAATAAAGCATACACATTATAATAAAAAATCTTTAACATACCGATAACAACATTGGGTACCTCATCTTCTCCTTGTATTCCTTGGAGAGCACAAAACTGATATGTCGTGGAGCACCCCCTTGTTGGCCTCCCTTTGCCTTTTGTCCCATTTGAGCACCTTGGCCTTGAGGAGGACCACCCTTGTTTTGAGCATAGAAGCAATCAACAATCTTATGGCCTATCTTCCCACACCTATACAAAGCATTAGAATCCTTCAAGCACAGGCCACCATGATTTCTTCTGCACCTTTGGCACCTTGGGAGAGTAATCACACCATTGCAACCTTGAAACCTAGGGTTGGGCACCCCATCATTAGCAAATTTTTTGTTTGGAACATTGCATGACCCTTGACCTTAGAATTTGTTACCTTGTTAGAAACTGCCACCCTTAGCACCTTGAAAGCCACTATCAAACTGGAGCTCTTGGACTCCCCACTTCTCCTCTTCCTAAGCTTCTTGCCTTCAAGTTGTTTGGCATAGGTCGTGAGCCAAGAAAAGACCATGTCATCCACAAGCATAGCGGTGTGGCTTTTGTCATTTACCAAGTCGGACACCCCCCACACGAAATTATTTATTTTTGCCCTAGGATTGGTAACCAAGTAAGGAGCATACTTTGAGAGCTTAATGAATTTGAGGGCATACTCCCTCACACTCATGGAGCCTTGTTTAAGATTCATGAATTCCATTATCTTTGCCTCTATCAACTTAATAGGGAAGAATCGATTGAGGAAGGTACCTTAAACTCCTCCCATAGGATAGGATCATTATTCCCCCTCTCTAGCTTCTATTGAGTGAACCAAATTTGTCCAACATCTTTGAGTTGCTAGGCCGTAAGTTCCACCTTCTCCTCTGAATTCACCACCATAATAGCAAGAATCTTATATATCTCATCAATGAACTCTTGGGGATCTTCCTCTGTTTTGGAACCATGAAAATCTGGAGGGTTTATCCTTGTAAAGTCCCTCACTCTTGAGGTCGGAGTAGGAGCATGAGGAGCTTGGGCTCCTTTGTTCAATTAACTAGTAACGACATGGGCCAACATGGTAATAGCATTCCGAAATTCGACATGTACAGCCCCTCTTTCTTGGGGAGCCGGACCCTCCTTGAGTATGCAAGCCCTCCATGGTCTCTCACTTGGTAGCGGCATGATCTAAAAGAGCAAAAGAGTATCCTTTAGGGAAGGGAACCTTATCTAAACCTAAGCACAACATAGATCATGAAAAAGTGAACCATTTCCTAAAATGCCTCATAGCTTCCTATTCATAGTTGTGGCACACTTCACAATCATGAAAAAGACTCTACTTGATGTGGTGTGTTGGATTTCCGAGGACCATTAACAACCTAGTGCTCTAATACCAAGCTTGTCATGACCCAAGCCTAGGGCCTAGATGTGACATGGTGAATAGGGAACCCGAAGGGACCCCAAACAAGCCTCTTAGCATATCATTCACATATCCTTGGTTGTGAAAGCAAAAATAAGATAACAAGTAACAATAAAGTCTAAGGGACACAGACTTCGGACTTCCATCTCGTCTCCAACATAAAGATCATAGAGGGAAATAAGGGAATAAGGGAAACTTTTCACAATAACGCAGATAAAATAGGAGTCAAGCTCAATACATAAAATCCATATCCAACAACACCTATACTTTAGATGGAGTGGGGGACAAGGTATCTCCCGGGCTCACCCTCAAATACAAGTATCCAAAAATATTAGACAAGTCTTAACAAAAGTATGAAAGTAAAGTGGAATGTCATCCCCAAAGTGGAAGACTCACCAATAGTAGCCTTCAAGAATCCGCCTAGCCACATGAAGGAGGAGGATCAGTAGGAGCTACAGCCCCTACATGGTGATATCATGTAGGCATAGAGTATGCTTAGTACTTGGAATGTACTAAGTATGTACGGTGCAATGCAATAATGACATAAGCCATAATATGCAAGATGCATAATCATAATCAATAGAAATAATCTCAATATGACATGTATGATCAACGCATAGGTAAGACATGCATGTAGATAATCAACTTGCATAACGTAACATACATATGTGGGAGGATACCTTAACCAACATATAAGCCGAAGCAAGCTACTACTTTGAATCCCCATGCATGTCTTCCCACCGGAGAAGGAGTGGTCAACTTGCCAAGGTAAACCATACTTGACCCCAATATTGTGGGTAACTTATCCTAGATAGATCCACAGGTAAGCCCGTTTAGGGAAATAACATAAATCTTTGGTGGAACATAGTTACGAGACCAAGACTTCAAATAAGGATCACTTGAGTTGATCCCCCACCTCTCAAGCGGTGCTAAGTCTAAACGCACATAATACTTAAAATAATCATAAATTTAATCTAACATGAATAACTTGTAAAGACATGATAACATGGCATGAGTAGTTCATTTACATACTTGACCCCTACATGGGCATAAACCTTATTCTAGAGGGTAAAAATAATGCATAGACTTGACCCCTTCTAGTAGGCATACATCTCACATAAGGGTAGCCATTGTAACGTACTTTACCCCTACTAGTGAGCTTTAGTTTGTACATGAGGGTAAATATATATCATGCTTTCCCCCTTATATAAACAATATTCACTCACAAGAGGTAGGAATACAGAATAAGGGCTCTACATAATTCTTATAATTCTTAGAAACCTTTCATGAATTTAATACATGCTTGGGAGCCCATCACTTATCATGTCATTCTTGTCTTGCAAATCATGCAATAATCTATTATCAACATAAGAATCCTTGTCATGTAAATTCAGTCGAACATAGTAGGTATAGGAACATATGTTCAAAATCATGCATTTTAAGAGTATAAAATAATAAAGAGCGAAATCAAATCATTTTAAAATCATGCAAGACAACACACCAACATTGTAGTTAAAACCCCTAATTTGGGTATCACTAAATCTATTTTTAAAAGTTCACAATCCTCCATAGTTGTCATAGTTCATATCATGGATAATCTCAATAGACACAAATCAACTCATAGAGTAAGTATTCAATAAGTATTCATGCATAATCAATCAATTCTTGATAACATCAAACATAACTCATGTATATAATTCATAATAGAAAGTACTCATGAAGAATTAAATGTTGAAATCATGAAATTTCATAAAAAGAGAGAGTTGTGCTCCATAGGTGAAAGGCCCCATGGATGAAGACCCACATACCTAAACCTTGGAGTTCTTGAAGAAAAAGTTGAGGAAGACTTGAGGCTTAAGTTGGGTTCTTGAAACCCAAAATAAGTTCTTGAGATTCTTGATTTTGAATAGAGGATTTGGTGATGAATTAGGAGGATTGTGGGAGTGTTTATGAGAGATTAGTGAATAGAATGGTTGAAAAGATGAAGGATTCCTGTTTAAATAGGCATTGGTTTATTACCCAAATGTCATTGAGCGAAAACTGGAAAATAAGGAAAAATTTGCACTGGTCCGCTCCCTAGGCGCAGCACAGACCAAATATGGAGGCTCAGATTACACTGACCCGCGACCAAGGTACGACACGGTGCCATTGCAAAGGCACTACCTCGGCTCTCATAGCGAAAAATCACTTTTCGCTACAGGTTACCTAAAGACCGAAGGCCCCATTTCCTATACAATTTTGCCCCCTGAACAAGAATATGAGTCAGATTTTCAAAATCATGCATGAATTTTGAGATATTCGAGAATTATATTATAGGGAACTTTCGAAGCATATGAGGGGTGTCACATTAATTTTGTTCCTAAAATTTTCTACGGGAATGGAAAGCTCGCTAGGAGGATTTTTGACGAAAAAACTCCCAAAATGCATAGGGTCCTCGTCGCAGACCCCATGTCCTGAGATGGAACTTCTTTTCTTTAATTCATGAGGGGCATTTTAGACTTTTTGCAACTCCTCCCCAACACAAAAGATGATCAAAATGGGATCATTTTGAGCGTAAAAGGGGTTTTAAACCCCATTCTAAGTCCTTTCTAAGTTATTGAAAAAGACTAGATCCAAAGAGAAGAGAAGAGGAGCAAGGAATTGAGGAGTTCAAGGAGAATTCTTTGATGTTTATTGTCAAAAGCTTTACACCGAGTATATATGGCTAAACTAAAGTATGAGATTGCCCCCCCTATGCGCCCCATAGATGGAAATTAAGGAGTTGAGAGTCTATGAGTCTCCATACATGTTTGCAATACTTATTGATTAATTTCTTGAAAATTATATTTATTACATGGATTTTCATATGTTGATGATCATCACAAACTTATTTTCTTGAATAAAATACTTTTCATGAGATATTGTATAAACTCTATATTTTAATTTGTGAAAGCATGCATGAATGAACCTAGGGATGACATCTAGAACCTTGGTTTGAGTATGTTGAGTGAATTCTTGATGTGAGTATGCGGTTGAGTTAATTGAGCTTGATGATCCTATGAGTCTTCATAATTGAGTTCTTGAATTCCATCTAAACGACTTCTTTTAATTAATGATCTGAGTCCTTAAGTTCTTAATGATAATTGATTTAAACTAAGATGAGTTAAAGTCCCTGAAATAATAGAGGATCCGTGAGTTTGAGTTAATGAGGTGATGAGAGTCTCCATGAGACTAATTGAGTTGATGTGTGCCTCTATGAGGCTAATTGAGATAAAGAAGTCTTATGAGCATTGAGTCTTAAGAGAAGTACTGAGCATCGAAATGTGTAAGAGTGAGTCCCACTCACACTTATTTAACTATGTTCCCAAGCTTAAGAAGGGGATTAAACCATTACATCACATGGTCCCCGCTCGATATAATGTACCTGGAACAATAGCGGACAGTAGAGTTTAGATCCCTTGTGGATCATATTCATTCTTTACCCGCCAAGTGCAAAATAGTTGTGGAAATATCAATGGGATTGTTGTACAATCATTGACTTATAAGTGATTGTTATCAGATAAGAAAATCTCCCAGAAAGTTCCCACATGGAGTACTCAGAGTCGAGTTGAGCTGAGTTCCTTTTAGTTGAGTCTGAGTTGATTGATGAGATTTGAGTTGGTGATGGGTCACTTGTCTACTTTTTGTTCTTGCTTAAGATTGACATTTGACAAACTGATTGAGTATTATTTGGAGTTATGTTCTATATTATTCTACATGTTTCTGTTTCATTAAGCTATTTTACATACTAGTACATTTCAAGTACTGATGTCCCCTTTTGTAGTGCATTTTATAATGCAGAAGTAGGTACTAGAGATCACCAATAGGCGCACCATTGAGGATAGGAGCATTTCTAAAGTTAAGTTGGTGAGCCTCCTTTACTTCGGAGGATCGTTACATTATGTCACGACCCGGACCTAGGGCCTAGATGTGACACGACAAATGGGAACCCGAGAATCCCCAAACAAGTCTCAAGATACCAAAATTTGCATCATCGGTTCGGAAGCATACACAAGTAAGTACATAGTTCTATTGGGTGGGAAAGTAGGACTCACTCTATGGGGCAATTTAGGACTTATGATCTTTCCAACACAACATATAACCAAGCCATAGATCACATAACCAACTCAAATAACGATAGTCAAGATAGGCAATCCATAACATAGACTTTAACCATAACACATAGCATAAACATAAGGAGGGTTACAAGGTGTCCAACAATGTCTCTACATAGATAGGTCAGGTTCCAAGACATTACCCGGGCTCACCCTCAAGTATATAAGCAAACGAAAGTATTATAGGTAGAAAGATAAAGCATTGTCTTTGAAAGATAAGACTCACCACTTAAACTATACTTGGAATCCAGGCTAAGCATCAAACAGTGGATGATCAAAGTCATCAATCCCTGCATGGTGAAATCATGTAGGCAAGAGTATGCGTTAGTACATTTGAATGTACCAAGTATGCCAGATCCAATGCATGAACATACCAAAACCTGCATTTTCCATGTTAGATAACAAGGGCACATATTATAGAAAGAGATATATAGCAAGGAATGTAATATAAAAAGATGTCATGAAACCAATGATGCATGAAATGCAAATGATGCTCTTTCATATATAGTGGGGATGTGACCTCAACCGACATAAGTAAGACCAAGCAAGCTATTACTTGGAATCCTGATGAAAACCCCTCACCATTAAAGAGGTGGTCTACTTGCAAAAGGTAAACCATATTTCAACTTACGAGAAACCCCATTTCATATGAAGCAACCTTCCTTATGGCCAACCCCATTTCGGATAGAATTTTCGCACAAAGCATATCATATCATATCATTTCTTCTCCTTACATACAACCCCATTTTAGAGGCAACATTCCTTATGGGCAACTGCATTTCAAAAAGACACCTATACTAGGCATATAGTTCAAGGAAAGGGAGCGGAACCCTCATTGCATCGGTGCTAAGTCGTCATACCATAGAATACTTATAACATACGCAGTTATACATGCTTTCAAGAGATACAAGTCTTGCCAAAACACTTCAATGCACAATTGGACTTAATAGACAAACATCATTCAAAATAGTTCATACTGAGGCTCAAATGGCAAAACCATACTGTCAATGTCTTAATACTCATGCAAAGAAATAGCCCATTCATATACAAAAAGGTGCAAGCACCCAAATTGCTCAAAGAGTCATAATCATTGACATACATGTGATTATATTCTTCTCATAACCAATATCTTATCAAAACCATATCATAGAACATAATTGGGCTTAACCCATAACATAATTTCCATAAATTTCCATGAACATGAATGCATATGCTATGAATGATGTGAGAATGACATGGGTAATTGAGATTCAATCTAAAACCATCAATATAATATGAAACTCAAGTAAAAACATAGTCAAATCCACATTTAAAATTATAATATAATCACCCATGCTTAAATTCGAACATTTAAGGGACCATGCATATTCCAATATTAATAATAACAATGTATTTCAATATTTCAAAGATTAATTCATCTTTAAATGCATAGATAAACATAGCTCATTCATTGTTGAAATTTAAGGAATCAAAATATTTTGAAACCCCGAATTAAAGTAAGCAAAATGGATGTAGATTTCTTGAAAAATAGCTTGCATCCCCTTGGTTGGAAGTAACCAAGGATCAAAACCCACATACCTCCACCAATGAAGAGAACCCCAAAGAATTTGAAGAAGAGTTGAGTTCCTTTGTTCCTAATTTGAATCTTTACAAAAGTTCCTTTTGAGAGTTGTTTTGAGAGAGTTCAAATTCTGAGGAATGTGTTTTGAATGTATGAAATAGAGTTTAGGTCTTTAGATGATCATAGGATGGCTTAGGAATCCCCTAAAGACCAATAGAAAATAACTAGATTTACAAAAATGCCATTAATTAATCGGAGGAAAAATTTATCGGAAGCCACTTCACTTGAGGCCAAACGGCCCTTGTGGCACTCCATGGCTTATGTGTAGTGTCCGTGAAGCAACACTTAGATGAATTTCTAGAAATCACGATCTTGAAATTATACTTAGAGTTTTTCGCACGAGGTCTACCAAATGATCACCTTCACAAGCCTTGTGAAGCCACACTGTTCGTGTGGTGCTCCAGTCTCCCCAAACTTCAGAAATTTTCGTGAAAGTTATGAGAAAGTGATTCCATACTTAAAATATTTTCACTCCAAAAGCTTGATGGAGGGCCTCAAGGACCGTTCCATGCCACATGACCTGTGTGACTGGCACGGCACCTCCCTTAGCCCCAAATGATGGGGTTTCAAGATCAAGCCACTTCACGGCTCCTCCAAGCGATCTTTGATGTGTCACACAACTAGTGTGGTGCCAGTGAGGTGTACCTTAGCTTGTAACACCACACCAACAACCAACATTCAAAATTGAGGCCAAGTGTTTCCCCACTGGAGGCCACACGACTCGACTGACCTCATATTGTCCATATGGTCTCTCTTGAGACGACACTTGGTCAAAATTTTGTCCGGAATGAATTTTCTCAAGGTCCAATGATATTGCACGATACTTGGGTCATAATCTCCTCTTTGGGAACATTCATCCCCGAATGTGTAGGAACAAGACTAGAAAGGCTTTGAATTAGAATATGAAACTTCCAAAAACAAGATATCATGCATAGTTTATCATTTTAAAGTTATAAAGTCATTAAATTTCATGCCGAAATGAAACAAAAATCATTCAAAACACTGTAAAAATCATTGCAATGCACTTGTAAACACGTCATGCCATGAGACTCAAGAATGGAACCACTGGGATAAAGTGGGAGAAGGAGAACCTAATACCTTAGGCTTGAGTAGATTGGAGAAGGTGAGGATATCGCTTCATCATGTCTAACTCCACCTCCTATGTAGCACTCTCCACATGCTGGTTCCTCCAAAGCACCTTATCCTAAGCCACATCCTTGTTACGAAGTCATTTCACTTGCCTATCTAAGATCTCCACCAGAACCTCCTCATAGGACAAGTTCTCTTCCACTTCAATACCCTCTAAACGTACAACAGTCCTAGGATCACCAACCATCTTTCTCACCATAGAAACGTGGAATACAGGGTGAATAAAACTCAAATCCATGGGTAACTCCACCTTATATGCCATATTTCCAATTCACTCAATAACTTTATAAGGGCCCTGTCATGACCCAAGCCTAGGGCCAAGATGTGACAGACGAATGGGGAACCCGAAGGAACCCCAAACAAGCCTCTCAACTTATCATTGCACATCATTGGTCGCGAAAGCATGTATAAGACATAAAATGGTACTAAGCGGAAAAGGGCTAAGGGTAGCTTGCAAATCAACATGATCAAGAGACAAGGAGTCAAGCTCATATCATAATTATACAACTCGTCCAACAAACACCTCTCAATACATAGATAGAGCGGGGGCCGAGACAAAGTAACTGGGCTTACCATCATAATCAAATTAGAACATACAAAAGTGTTTCAATACATAGATAATAACAATCATAGACTAAGGTCCCCAAAATGGAAGACTTACCAACAAGCTCGGAATAACACCTGGTAGCCACGTGGAGGGGGAGATGATCAACTTGAGCACCGGTTCCTACATGGTGATATCATGTAGGCAAGAGTATGCATTAGTATATTTGAATATACTAAGTTTGTGGGATGCAATGCAACAAGAAATAGACATCCTAATCAAAATTCATAGCAATAAGCAATGGGCATATTATAGCAAGATGGCATGTGTGGCCAATGCGTAAGTAAAACATGCTTAAATAACTCATGCTCATATAAAGTATAATATGTGAAGAATATACCAAGCTAGATTTCCAAGGTATAAACCCCTTGAGGTTAGTGATAATGATGTCCTATCACTTAGGTGGTGAAGTACTAACCCTTCACTCGGTTGGTGATAATGCCGCCCTATCAACTAGGTGGAGAAGTACTAACCCTCCCTTGATTGATGAGTACAAACCCCCATCTCGGTTAGTGATGATGCCTTCCCATCACTAGTTGGAGAAGTACTAACCCTTCCCTCGGTTAATGGGCACAAACCCCTATCTCGGTTATCTGGGTTCTAGGACCCCCCGGATTAGACATGGTCTGATGCAACACTTTATATAGGATTTACCATGAATATAAGCTCATTTCATCATCATAACATCAATCATATCATACCCCATACTTTGGACCTTCAACTCCTTAAGAAATCAGATCCGGACATTTTATCAAACACCTTGAGGGTGTGTAATGGGGGTAAAAGACCATGCAATTTAGAGAAAAAATCATGCAACAAAATATGTTATAAAACCATCAATGAACACCTTGTAACACCACCAATATATTCAAATCAAAACCCTCATCAAATCCAAAATTAGATCCAAGATTTAGAGCTCAAAACATGCTAAAATAACCATACTTTCATGAACTAAAATCACTGTGCAGTAGAGTTCTCAATATACAACACCCACATGTAAAATCAACTTTAAATCATGCAATATTAGTAAAAAAAAGGGTTTAGTCACCATGGGTGGAAGGACCAAGTAGTTCAACATCACATAACTTGACTTTGGAGAACCCTTGAAGAAGATTGGAAATGGAGACTTGAAACTTGAGTGAGATCCTTGATGAAATCCTTAAGATTTGTCTTAAGTTTGGGACTTGAATTTAGGAGAAAATATTTGATAAGTGTCTTGGTGAGTACTGGGGAATGTTTTGGGTGATATGAGGGTGAAATAAGGCTAAGTATAGGTAAAAACTCATTTGAGAAAACTTAGGCCCAACACTTAGAAAAATTTGGACGGACTAAGAAAAACAGTGCAGAATTTACACCTCTCATGTTGCGGAGAGGTCGTGGACCCTCACTGGAAATTGATCCAAGTGCAAATTTCATAAATCGATTCCTTTGCTTTAAAATCGAGGTTAGACCCTTGTCCCCCTAATTTGGACCCCCTGAACAAGAATATGAAGTCGAATTTTTGAAATAACAAATAGATGTTTAGAAATATGGAAAACAAGATTCTAGGCACTTTTGAGGCACTTTTTGGGGTCGTTTCAGGCCCACGTACCGGGGATTTAGCTTTCCCTTTTTGCCAAAATGCATCTTCCTTTCATAGGTGAGACTTTCACAAACACCCGATCTCTAACTTGAAATTCAAGATCCCTCTTCCCAATATCCGAATAGGACTTTTGGCGACTTTTGGCCACATTAGACCTCTCCCTAATCAACTTCATTTTTTCCATAGCCTCCATCACTAAGTTCGGGCCAATCAAAGCATCCTCCCCTAACTCAAGCCACCCCACCAAAGACCTACACCTCCTACTATACAAGGCCTCAAACGGTGCCATACTAATGCTAGCATGAAAGCTATTACTGTAGGCGAACTCGATGAATGGAAGATGGTCATCCCAATTACCCTTAAATTCCAACACACATTCCCTCAACATATCCTCCAAATTTTGAATTTTCCTCTCCGCTTTCCCATCGTTTTGTGGATGAAAGACTATGCTCACCTTGACCTTAGTACCAAGTCCCTTTTGAAACGACCTCCAAAAGTTTGAAGCAAATTGGGTACCCTAATCTGATATGATAGACCTAGGCACACCATGCAACCTTACCAACTCCCGAATGTATAACTTTGCATATTCTTCGGCACCAAAAGTAGCCTTAACGGATAGAAAATGAGCCGACTTACTCATCTGAATGACAACAAGCCAAATAGAGTCAAATTGCTTATGAGTCTGAAGCAACCCAACTATAAACTATATATTTATGTCCTCCAACTTCCACGTTAGAATCTCGGTGTCTTGAGCCAACCCATCGGGCCTTTGGTGCTCCACCTTTACTTCTTGGCAATTTGGGCATTCGGATACAAATTTGGCTTGTCCCTCTTCATACCATGCCACCAATACACCTCCTTCAATTCCCGATACATCTTAGTAGACCCCAGGTGAATAGAATATTGAGACGTATTGGCTTCACTCATGATCACCTCTTTAAGTCCATTCACTCCGGAACACATAACCGGTCTTGATACCAAAGTACACCATCTCCCTCTTGGGAGAAAGCCTCAATATTATTTTTGGCAACCAATTTCTTCAATTCAACCAAGGATGGATCTAAATATTACTTAGCTTTTACATCAACAATCACTGAGGATCTGCCCCATTTTGAACATGTATACCACTATTATTGGAGTCGGCCACCCTAACACCCAATCTGGCCAGATGGTGAACATCCCTTGCCAACTCCTTCGTCCCCTCTTTAACATGAGCCATACTTCCCATAGAGAGCCTACTAAGAGCATCGGCTACCACATTTGCCTTGTCGGGGTGATATAGAACACTCATGTCGTGATCCTTTAGGAGTTCCAACCATCTCCTTTGTGTCAAGTTAAGGTTCCTTTGAGTGAACATATATTGTAAGATCTTATGATTGGTGAAAATATCAACATGCACCCTGTATAAATAGTGTCTCCACATTTTCAAAGTAAAGACCACCATTGATAACTCAAGGTCATAAGTTGGGCAATTACGCTTATGTACCTTCAATTGCCTTGATGCATAAGCTATCACCTTACCATGTTGCATAAGTACACAACCCAACCCAATTCAAGAGGCATCACAATATACTTCAAGCCCATCCATGCCATTTAGTAGAGTCAAAACCGGAGCCGATGTAAGTCAGTCCTTCAAAGTTTGGAAACTCCTATCACACTCGTCCAACCACACAAACTTAGCCTTCTTTTGAGTCAACTTGGTCAATGGAGATGCAATAGACGAGAACCTCTCAACGAACCTTCTATAATAACCCACCAACCCAAGAAAGCTTCGAATGTTGGCAGTCTTTACAGTCTCGGTCTTCTTTGGATCCACCTTTATATCATCACCGAACACCACATGAACTAGAAAAGCAACTTCACCCAACCAAAACTCACATTTGCTAAATTTGGCATACAACTTCTTCTCCCTCAAGGTTTGCAAAACTAACTTCTAATAATCCATATTCTCCTGCTCACTCCGGGAATAGATTAGAATATCATCAGTGAAGACAACCACAAAACTATCAAGGAATAGCTTGAACACTTGATTCATAAGATCATAAACACGAAAAAGGGATTAGTTAGGCCAAACGACATCACCATAAACTCAAAGTGCCCATACCTTGTTTGAAAGGCCGTCATGGGGATGTCACACTCTCTAACCTTTAACTGATGATACCCGGAACGAAGATCAATCTTCAAAAAGTGAGTATCCCTTTGAAGTTGGTCAATCAAGTCATCGATCCTTGGCAACAAATACTTATTCTTAATGGTCACCTTATTCAATTGCCTACAAATGACATACATCCGAAGAGACCCATCTTTCTTCCTTGCAAATAACACTGGAGCACCCCATGGGGATATACTTGGCCTGATGAAACCCTTTTCTAGCAAATCATCAACTGATCCTTCACTTCCTTCAACTCAGCTAGTGCCATATGATAGGGAGGAATAGAGACAGGTTGAGTATCCAGAAGAAGATCTATGCCAAAGTGTACTTCTCTTTCGGGAGGGATACCGAGCAAGTCTTCGGAGAACACATCCGGAAACTCATTCTCCACTAGAACCGACCCAAGAGTAGGTAATTCGGACTCCACATCCAACCCTCACAATGTAATATATACATCCCTTGGATATCATCTTCCATGCTTTGAAGCAGGAAATAAAATGGCCCTTAATCGCGGAGTCACTACCCTTCCATTCAAGAATGGGCTCACCAGGAGGTTGAAACTCGACCTTGCAGGTTCTACAATCTATAGAGGCATATGATACATGCAACCAATCCATTCCAAGAATTACATTAAAATCATACATTTCAAGTTCCATAAGATCACATGGAAAAACCTTATACAATACAAAAATAGGACAACCACGATAGATCCTATGTGCAACAACAGATTCACCCATAGGAGTATACACTGAGTAAGGCTCCCTTAAAATTTCTAGACTCAAACCAAATTTAACAGCCAATAGAGGAGTTACAAAAGACAAGTTTGCACCCAGATAAAGTAAAGCATAAGTATCAAAATCAAAGACTTTTGACCTACCAGTCAAGACATCCGGACCCTCTTAAACCTCCTAACGTGCATGAAGAGCATAGAACCTATTATTCCTCGGAGAAACAAATTGAGGATCTTGGCTGGCCTTGTCCACTCGGGGCACCTGACCTTTACCTTTCTAAGGATTCTTAAGGCAATCGGCCACCTTATGACTCTCATCGCAACACCCAAAGCAAGCACCCAAATTCCTCCAACATTCACCCGTGTGTGGCTTCCCATCGTATCACATAGCGGATATCCCTGAACACCATCAACCGGTGCCCCAGGAGGAGGCACCTTAGCAGTAGCTACCAGAGCACCTGAACCTTGGCCCTGTTGGAAACGACCAAAATCACCACCCAGAGAGCTGGAGAACCCACCATCAAAACAAGCCCTCTTAAGATCGTACACTCTCCCCCTTGAGATTCTCCCCTTCAATTTGTTCAGCAAAAATCATAAGTCTGGAGATGTCTATATCCCGATTAAGCATGGTCGTATGACATTCTTATACAAGCAAGTCAGAGATACCAGAAACGAACTTGTGCATTCATGCATGAGGATCATCCACAAGTGTCAGAGCATACTTGGAGAGCTTAGTGAACCTGAGGGCATAATCCCTCATACTCGTGTTATCCTGCCAAAGGTTGAAAACCTCGATCATCCTAGCTTCCCTAAGCTCAAGTAGGAAGAAACGATCCAGAAAGGAAAGCTTGAACTCTTCCCAATTAACAGCATCACCAAAAACCCTCTCCACAGACCACTGAGTATACCACACTCGCGTTATATCCTTCAACTAATAGGCAACTGATGTGATGGTCACGCTCCAATAAGAAAGTGGTCGCTATTAGTAATTAACCTAACCAAGGTTAGGGACGAATCCACAGGGAATATAGGGCTTGACTACAAGATTTCACTACTAATTATTTCTAGTATCTATGACTACAATCTCTTAATTTTGGAGGGGGGGAGGTTTGTGATTCAAAAACAACATAAATAAAACACTAATTAAAATCCAAGAAAAACACTCAATTTTGGGGACAATTTGGGAATTGTGTTCCCCATGGTTCTTTGACTAAATTACCCTAAACAACATAACTACAGTTAGTGAATCGCATGCAGGATGGTATCTTAAGTTCTTCCAGCCCTCTTATGAAGGTGAAGGTCGAATTTCACCATGGCGCTTGGTCGGCTACCATGGCGTGCCATCAAACCTTTTCCTAATGTCCCAGTCAACCTCCCTTTGGTCAGGTTTGGTTTATTAGATGGGAAGACATCAACCGAACTGTGTCATTTACTTCCCTTCTCCTATTGGTCACTACCTTGGTCAAGATCTTGATAGTAGGCAGGGTTTAGTGTTGGCCACCACCGAACAACATTAATCATGAAGGAAAATAGAAAATACATGAAAGGCCCCAATCATAGACATGCACAAAACCTAAGTCATCTCAAGTCAACTACCCATGGTTCCCACAACCCCAAGTTGTGGGTCTTAACTACTCATGGCTAAGATAAAGCACACAAATATGCAAATAATAAACATAGTTGACAGTTTCACCAATAATAATAAAGGAAATAGGTACCACAAGTTACAAACCCACAAGCTTGATTGATCAACAATGAGTATAGGGCAAGATGTGTAATCCCCAAAATGGGTTTTCCAAAAGAGAACAATAATCTACTCTAAAAAACCTAAGAAAAGCTTCAAAATGTAATGGAGAATTGTCTATTGTTCGAACTCTCAAAAACCTAACTTAAACTATTTATAGTATTTACAAAACAACCCTATGAATTATGCATTAAAGATAGCTGGTATTTGGTAAATGTCACAGTTATGACTCGTAGGTTGGCCTACGAGTCGTAGTCGGGATCTCGTATCAGGTTCTTGGCATCTTGGACTGAACTAGTACAACCCATAGGTACGAGTCATTACTTGAGCTACGACTTCTCATATTGGTCTCGTAGTATTGGTCTTAGTTTTTTATCCAACATTTTGGCCCTTTAATTCTTGCTACGAGTCTACCTATATGAGTCGTAATGCGTATTATGACTCATAGGCTGGGCTCGTAGGGATGACCTTCACTTGGTAGATTTCTGATTTTTGGTCTCTGATTACTTCTACGACACTACCCTACGATTTGTAACTTAAGCTATGACACATAGGTTGGCTTGTAAGGCCTGTACTTCAGCAAAATCTGTAACTTTTCTTTAAAATCATCCCAACCTAACTTTTCTGCAAGATTAATATAAATACACATCAAAACACTAAAAAGTTGCTTTAAGAACTCACAAAATCCCTTATTCAGACACCAAAAGTGTTGTATTTTGACAGCACATCAAAACCCTCAACTTAAAATTGTTTCGTGTCCTCAAGCGACGACTTAATCTACACAGTTAAAGAGAAATACATAGCAACTAAACTAATGGCATATATCTCACTTTTCTAATTTAGGTACCCAGATAACATTTCCAAAACAGGATTGCAGAATTATTTAGCAAACAAGAACATAATGAAATACCTGGCAATCTAACTATGATAAGCTAAGGAGCATCAACCATCCACAATCATTGGTATAGTTATATGCTACTCAAGTAGTGCAAATGCCCTCACTAGAAAGAAGTCCCTTATAATCACTTAAAAGAATTTTAGAATTCAGGGACTAAGGAAGCATTCTCACTCTCACAGCTGAAATTCAATGCATACTGACTAACACCATAGGCTTGCATCCATGCTCATCTTCTGGCTTGGTAATTAAGTGCAGGTGGATCACTTAAGGAGTTATAGGCTTGTAACATCGGCTCAGGTGTTTTGGTGAGGTACTTTGGGCAAATAGTGACTAAAGCTATCCTTGAACCATGTTTACCAACACTGTTTGCTTTCATAATCCACCCTTTTTTAAACCAATCCATCCTTATTCTCCTGTTTTAAACTTTTCTCGAGTGCTTTGCTTCTTTTTTTTCAACTGAGCCTTGATTTCAAACTCTTTTTATTTTACTTTTTCTTCAACTCAAGGCAATTTTTTTCTTCACTCGATTCATGCTTTTTCATTTCTTTCTTGATTTCCCAACTAACCACCTTATTATTATTACTTTGCCACAATAAGGGGCACCCTCAACTTAAGCTTTTAGCCTCAGGTGAAGTACACAATATCTATGCCTCAAACCAAGGCCACTAATTACAAGCACCCTCAACATAGGCCTTTGCCCTCAATCAAGGTTCACATGTTCAAGGATAGACCAGGGCCAATATCAAGACATTTCATCCAACAAGGTTAAGCTAGCAAGGTATCAAGAAAGAATGAGTACATGATAAGCTCAAAAGTTTGGAACAAGGGATTCACTTACTCATCTAGTGGGTCATTTAGGCTAAAAGTGATTTCACTCAAGGAACAAAGGCTTAAGATCCCTTCCATATCCATCAAATCACTAAACCAACTTTAAAGTAACAAGGAAACTTCTGGGTCCATACAGGATGCATGAATGCAGCAAAATAGGCTCACATCACACATGACAATTGCATCCACAATCAAGTATAGACTCACAGATCATGCTTTTAGTCTCAGCTTACCTTCACAATATCATAATAAACATTGCCAGATACTTAAAAATGTGTGAATGCATCAATACTCACAACCTCAAAAATTTTTGAGGTACCAATTTTGTATCAAAAGTTTAAAGAAAATCTAAGAACTATATATATGTCAAACGATACCATTACTATGCATTTACAAATTATCTATACTTCCTAAAACATGCTGGTTCAATAGAAAATAAAACATCTACAAGGAAAAAGAAACACGGCAAGAGAACCTTGGGAGCAAAAATAGGGGAAGTTATGGACTTGAGGCTACTCAGACTTCACCTTAATCAGTAACTTCTACCACTCCACCAAAAGATGGGAGGAACTACTCACTTCCATAGGTGTCTGAGCTACGAGTGCTTAAGTCTGAGGTCTATTGGCCTCTTGGTCTAACCTGACTCTGTGGACTTCCACAGAGCCCACACATTACTCGATGTTAGAGGGTTCATCCCGCAACATCCATTTGAGAGCTTGAATAGACCATTTGTATTTTGGAGGCATTTTATCAATCGGATTTAGAAGTGAACCAAAGCAAAGGGGAGTGAAATTCATGTCGAAATCCTAAAAATTTATACCCTTTCCGGAATCCCTGCTGGAAAATGACATGGGTAGTCAGGAATTTGGTCGAGAAAAGGATGTGGATGATGGGGAGGGTTTTTCGTTGACTCTTAGGGTTTAAGAATTGAATTTGGGAGTCAAAAATAATTTTGATCGCTTTTATAACAAATTGAGTCAGATTTTAAAAAGCTGTAGGTTGGGGCTACGAGATCCCAACTATGAGTCATAGGTTGTCCTACGACTTGTAGGTCCCGGTCTCATAGCAAACCCAACACTTGGTAAAAATTGAGGAATCATACCTGGGCAATAAGAACGCCACTTACGACTCGTAGGGGATCCTACGAATTGTAAGGTTAGCTCGTAGTGTATGTGCCAACTTCAAATACTTACTGTTTCCCCCATGAGGCATGACTATGAGTTGTAGAGAAGACTACAACTCATAGGCCTGCTCGTAGGAGCTGCTCCAAGTCCAAATTTTTTTTCTAGATCTTTAGTTCTTCCAAATCTTACTTGTAAACCAAGTTTCAAAGCACAAAAATCCTCAAAAATTATTACAATTGCATCACTATCTCTTAATTTATATCGAACAACTACTACTACTCTAAGTCTCAAACAAATAAATAATCAGCAAAATGCTTGGTTGCCTCCCAAGAAGTGCCTTGTTTAATGTCATCGCCCAACTTTGTCATCTTCCTTTGTCAACTATCATCGAGTGTCTACACCTCACTCTTGCATTCATCTGAGTGTTTCATGGATTGACGAATATCGAACACAACTTTTGCATCATTAACCCTGAACCGCAGCTGACCTAAATCCATATCCACTAGTGCTTTCCCAGTGGCCAGAAATGGTCTCCCCAAAATGATGGGCACCTCAAAATCAACTTCACAGTCGAGGATCACAAAATCTACCGAAAAGATGAACTTATTGACTTTAACAAGCACATCCAAAAGGATTCCTTCCGGGTTTTTAATGGTTAGATCCGCCATAAGCAATCTTATTCTTGTAGGGTAGGAGTACCAAGGCCAAGCTTTTTGAATACCCCAAGAGGCATTAGATTGATACTCGCTCCTAAGTCACACATTGCTCTTGCGAACTCAACATCACCAATGGTACAAGGGATGGTGAATGCACGGGGTCTTCTCTCTTTTGCACACGGCATTTGGTCATAATCGCACTACATTATTAGAGTTCTTGCAAGGACTCTTGGCTCAAAGTGTGCTTCTTGGTGACCAAATCCTTTATATATTTGGCATACTCGGGCATTTTCTCCAAAGCATCTAGAAGGGGAATGTTGATTGAGAGTTGCTTTAACATTGAGAGGAAGTATTTGATTTTACCCTCCTCTTCCTTTTTCTTAAGCTTCTGAGGGAAAGGGGGAGGAGGTTTGAGAATTGGTTGCTATTTCTCATGCTCCCTTACTTCTTCTTGTTGCATCCCGCCAACCTTTGGATCTTCTCCCCCAACCTCAGCTTCACCACCAAGACCCTTCTCATCGACTTCATCCATAATAATCAGCATAGGGGGGTCTATTGTGCTCTTGCCACTCCGAGTCATCACTGCCATGCAATGCCCTTCATTTTTAGGATTTTGACTCGTATTGCTTGGTAGGGTGCCCTTTTGGCGTTGGTTCAATTATGAAGACACTTGCCCAAATTGTTGTTCAAGTTGCTTGACTGCCACCGAGTGAGACTCTATTTTTTGGTTAATACTTGAAATATCTACATTCATTCCCTTTAAAGTCTCATCTTAGTGGTCGACTCGTTTCAACAATTTTTCAAAGATATCTTCAATCGTAGAATTGCTTGATCCGACATCATGATTGTGCGATGGCACATAAGGACTATTCCTATAGCCCTCTCTTCTTCCCTATTCTGGTCTGGCACTCTCTCTGTCTCTTAGTATCCACCCTGGTTATCTTTACACATCCCATCATAGTTGAAGTTCCGACCTTGATTCCCGAAACTTTGCCTCCAATAGTCCGAATTGGACCCTTAGGGTTTATTCCGGAAACCTGCTGCTTGGTTGCTCACATAACAGGCATCCTCATCAAAGAATTGATCATCATACACAGGAGTAATTGGGGGTTGGTGAGCTATTGCCTTCACACTAGCTTGGTTTTGCTTCAAAACCAAATCTATGCTCGTACGAAGTTGAGCAAGTTGCTCCATAATCTCTTCATTCACTTTAGCCTGCTCACTATTTTTGGTAACCGCACAAGAACCCTTTGGATTACTGCGCTAACCCTGACCCTATGCTATGTTGATCTTCACCATTTGTTCCATTCTTTCGGCCACTAGCTCAAACGGTTGATCAAGAAAAACACCTCCCATGATCGTGTTGGCGCAAGCTTTGCTAGTATCACCAAGTGCTCTATAGAAGATCCTGACCAAAACATTATCAATAATTTTGTGATCAGGGACCATCCTCAAGCATTTGGTGAATCTCTCCCATGTAGTGCTAAGAGAGTTTCCAAGCAATTGCTCGAAGTTGTTAATTTGGTCCTTAAGCTTCAGTTTCTTCGACTTTGGGAAATATCTTTCTAAGAACACCCTCTACGGCTCAGCCAACTCTTGATGGTACCCGGAGGTAGCTCAGACAACTATACAGCTCCATTGCCAATTAGTGACAACGAAAACACCCTCAATCCAACAACGTCAATAGAAATATTTTGTGTCCCTATGACACTTTTGCACATGAAGATGACATTTTGGAGATGACAGTGGGGATCCTCTGACGGTAGCCCTGTGAATGGGCCACAGTTTTGGAGCGTCTGGAGCAATTCACTTGATACCACGAACTTAGCATCTCCCGATATAGGGGGCAATACTATAGAACTAGTAACATTCATCGCCATAGGGGTCAATTGGTACTGATTCCAGCCCTGAGCATTTGCATTGAAATCTCTAAGTTGTGGCCGATTAATCCTTGGTGGTGGATTCTCCTCTCTTCTTCCTCATTCACATGCATATCCTCCTCAACCTCAATGTCCTCATTCACTCGAGCAATCCTTCTTGATAGTCGATGGATCTCCAAATTTAGTGGAGCTAAGGGATTGCCTTGGCTCATTGTGTTGGGCATACAACCTAAATCACCCTGCAAAAGAAATCAAACAACAAAAACAAAAAGAAAAGTAAAGTACGAGGGACTCTAGAAATTAACACTAGAATTAACTGATAGTGAAATCAAATCAAAACCTAGCCATATTCCCCGGCAGTGGCACTATAATTTTTGATATGATGGTCATTCCAATAAGAAAGCGATCACTATAAGTAATTAATCTAACCAAGGTCATGGTCGAATCCACAAGGAATATAGGGCTGGAATACAAGATTTCACTACAAATCATTTCTAGTATCTATGACTACAATCTGTAAATGGGGGGGGTGTTGTGATTCAAAAACAACATTAAATAAACACTAATTAAAATGCAGCAAAAAAACACTCAATTTTGGGGACAACTTGGGAATTGTGTTTCCTATGGTTCGTTGAGCACATTACCCTAGATAATATAACTACAGTTAGTGAATCGCATGCAGGATGACAACTTAGGTTCTTACAGCCCTCTTATGAAGGTGAAAGTCGAATTTCACCATAGCGATTGGTTAGTTACCATGGCGTACCAACTAATCGTTACATATTGTCCCAGTCAACCTCCCCTTGGTCAGGTTTGGTCGATTAGATGGGAAGACATCAATCGAATCCTGACATCTACTTTCCTTTTCCTATTCGTCACTACCTTGGTCAGGATCGTGATAGTAGGCGGGGTTTGGTGTTGGCCACCACCAAACAACATTTATCATTAAGGGAAATATACAATACATCTAAAGCCCCAATCATAGACATGCACAAAACCTAGGCCATCTTAAGTCAACTAGCCATGGTTCCCACAACCCCATGTTGTGGGTGCTTAGCTATTCATGGCTAAGATAAAACACACAATATGCAAATAATAGACATAGTTGACAGTGTCACCAATGACAATGAAGGAAATAGGCACCACAAGTTGCAAACCCCCAAGCTTGATTGATCAACAATAAGTACAGGGCAACATTTGCAATCCCCAAAATGAGTTTTCCAAAAGAGAACAATAATCTACTCTAAATAACCTAAGAAAAGCTTCAAAATGTAATGGAGAATTGTCTACTGTTCGAACTCTCAAAAACCTAACTTAAACTATCTATAGTATTTACATGACAACACCTAGGAATTATGCAGAGAAGACAGTTGACATTTGATAAATGTCGTAGTTACGACTCATATGTTGGCCTACAAGTGGTAGTTGGGGTCTCGTATCAGGTTCTTTGCATCGTGGACTAAATTGGTATGACCCATAGGTACGAGCCGTTACTTGAGCTAAGACTTCGCATGTTGGTCTCATAGTTTTGGACTTCAGTTTTTGGTCCAACATTTTGGCCCTCTGCTTCTTGCTATGAGTCCACCTATACAAGTCATAGCATGTATTACGGCACGTAGGCTAGGCTCATAGGGATGACCTTCACTTGGCAGATTTCTGATTTTTGGTCTCTGATTCCTTCTACGACACCACCTTACAATTTGTAGTTGAGTTACGACTCGTAGTTGGCTCGTAAGGCCTGTCGTTCAGCAAAATCTGAAACTTTTCTTTAAAATCATGCCAACCTAAATTTTCTGCAAGATTAACATAAAAACACATCAAAACACTTCAGAGTCACTTTAAGAAATCACAAAATCCCTTGTTTCAGGCACCAAATGTGTTGTATTTTGACAGCACATCAGCATCCAGTTCACCCCTATCCTCAGAAGTGACACCCATACCATTAAATACTTTGGAGAGCTCATCAATAAACTCCTAAGTATCCTAGCCAGCCTTAGACCCAAAGAAATCTAGAGGACTCATCCGGGTGAAATCCCTCACTCTAGCAGCCGGAGTAGGATCCCGAGGAAGATTGGCCTACCTAGTCTGAAGAGTCACCACTTGGGCAAGCATGGAAAAGGCCGTATGGATTTCACCATTAGAGATAGGCTCATCCATAGGCCCTTAAGATGCTTGACCCTCATTAGCCGAGGCTGGTCTGGTAGGTCTACCACGAGGCATCTTCTGAAACAAAGCAAGGATTCCATCAAGGTCAAGAGCTAAGCCAACTATTCACAACACGACATAAAACATGAAGAAGTGAGAAAATTCCTAGAACGTCGTCATAGCCTCCCACTTATAGGCATGGTGCACTTCAAACCCAAAAATAGGACTCTAGTGGACGCGGCATGTTGGACTCCGAATAACATTTACAAACCTAGGGATTTGATACCATTTTTGTCATGACCCAGACATAGATCCTAGATATGACATGATGAATGGGAATCGAGAGTCCCCAAACAAACCTCAAGATACCAAAACTCTCATCATCAGTTCAAAAGTATACAAAAGTAAACGCATAGTTCTATGAGGCGAGAAAGTAGGACTCACTCTATGGGGCAATTCAGGACTTAAGATCTTTCCATCACAACATATAACCAAGCCATAAATCACATAACCAACTCACATAATGATAGTCAAGATAGCCAATATATAACATAGACTTCAATCATAACATATAGCATAAACGTAAGAAGTTTACAAGGTGTCCAACAATACCTCTACATAGATAGGTTGGGGGCCAAGACATTCCCCGGGCTCACCCTCAAGTATATAAAGAAACGAAAGTATCATAGGTAGAAAGATGGAGGATTTTTCTGGAAAGATAGGACTCACCACTACAAATAAATGTGGAATCCGGACTAAGCATCAAACTGTGGGTGATCAAAGTCCTGGGTCCCTACATGGTGAAATCATGTAGGCAAGAGTATATGTTAGTATATTTGAATGTACCAAATATGTGGGACGCAATGCATTAACTTACTAAAACTTGCATTTTCCATGTTAGATAAATAGGGCACATATTATAGAGAGAGATATATAGCAAAGAACGTAATATAAAAAGATGTTATGAAACCAATGATGTATGAAATGTAAATGATGCTCTTTCATATATAGTGGGGATGTGACCTCAACTGACATAAGTAAGACCAAGCAAACTATTACTTGGATTATCCTGATGAAAACCCCTCACCGTTAAAGAGGTGGTCTACTTGGCAAAGGTAAACTATACTTCACCTTATAGGAAACCCCATTTCATATGAAGCAACCTTCCTTACGGGCAATCCTATTTCGGATAGAATTTTCACATAAAGCATATCATATCATATCATTCTTCTCCTTACGTGCAACCTCATTTCAGAGGCAGCTTTCCTTACAGGCAACCCCATTTCAAAAAGGAACCTATGTTAAGCATATAGTTCTAGGAAAAAGAGCGGAACCCTTATTGCATTGGTGCTAAGTCATCATCCCACAGAATACTTATAATATACATAGTTATACATGCTTTTAAGAGATACAAGTCTTGCCAAAACACTTTAATGCACAATTGGTTTTAAAAGCCAATCATCATTCATAACACTTCGTACTTAGACTCAAATGCCAAAACTATACTTTCATAGTCTTAAATACCCATGTATAGGAATAGCTCATTTATATACAAAATGGTGCAAGCACCCAAAATACTCAAATAGCCACAATCATAGATATACATGTGATCACATTCTTGTCATAACCAATATCTTATCAAAATTATATCATAGAACATAATTGGGCTTAACTCATAACATAATTTTCATAAATTCCCATGTACATGAATGCATATGCTATGAATGATGTGAGAATGGCATAGGTAATTTAGATTTAATCTAAAACCATCAATACAATGTGAAATTCAAGTAAAACCATAATTAAATCCATATTTGAAATCATAATATAATCACCAATGCTTAGATTCAAACATTTAAAGGACCATGTATATTCCAATATTCATAATAACAATGTATTTCCATATTTCAAAGCTTAATTCATCGTTAAGTCCATAGATAAACATAGTTCATTCATTGTTGGAATTTAAGGAATCAAAATATTTTAAAATCCCGAATTAAAGTAAGCTAAATTCATGTAGATTTTGAAAAATAGCTTGGATCTCCTTGATTGGAAGTAACCAAGGATCAAAACCCACATACCTCTACAAAATGAAGAGAACCCCAAAGAATTTGAAGAAGAGTTGAGTTCCTTTATTCCTAATTTGAATCTTTACAAGAGTTCCTTTTGAGAGTTCTTTTGAGAGAGTTCAAATTCTGAGGAATGAGTTTTGAATGTATGAAATAGATTTTAGGTCTTTAGATGACCATATGATGGCATAGGAATCCCTAAAAGACTAATAGAAATAACTTGATTTATGAAGATGCCATTAATGAATTGGAGGAAAAATTTACCGAAAGCCACTTCACTTGAGGCCAAACGGCCAGTGTGGCACTCCACGGCTCGTGCGGAGTGCCCGTGAAGCAACACTTAGACGAATTTCTAGAAATTGGGATCTGAACCAGCACTTGGAATTTTTCACACGAGGCTCACCAAATGGTCATCTTTAGGAGCCGTGTGAAGCCACATGGTTCATGTGGTGCTCTCATCTCCCGAAACTTAGGAAATTATTGTGGAACGTTATGAGAGGGTGATTTCATAATTAAAATATTTTCACTCCGGAAGCTTCACGGAGGGCCTCACAGCCCATCCCATTCCACACGACCCGTGTGACTGGGCGTGGCACCTCCCTTAGCCCCAAATGATGGGGTTTCAAGCTCAAGCCACTTCACAGCTCTTCCACACGATCCGTTAGGTGTCACACGGCTTGTGTGGGGTGCCAGTGAGGTGTGCCTTAGCTTGTAATACCACACGAAGGGCCAACATTCAAAATTGAGGCCAAGTGTCGCCGCATTAGAGGCCACACGGCTCGTGTGACCTCACACTAGCCGTGTGGTCTCTCTTGAGATGACACTTAGTCCGAATTTTGTCCAAAACTAGTTTTCTCAAGGTCCAATGATGTCGTACAACACTTGGGTCATTACACATTTATTTTTATCTTGCTTTTAGAGTTAGACTTTGAGTTAGCTTTATTTTGCTTTGAGGTAGCCATGGGTCTGTCATTAGTACCATATAATAGTGATAGAGATATCATAGACTAGAGTTGGAGTATTGATGTTGAGACTTATTGAGCTAATTTTTTCTACTAGCCATTTTATCTATTTGATATTATTTTGAGACTAGATTGCCCATGGCTATCTTTCGACTTCTGCTGATTTTAGAGAGTTTATTGATTGAATGGATGTGATGAGGCCAAGTGATTCACATGTGGACATGAACTAGTCTCTGGATGCCGGTCACGTCTACAGTATCCTCCCGGTGCATGACTTTTTCTTACTTTATAAAAGTTTTATTATCTTATGAAAAATTAAAAGGAAACTCAACTGATTAAACACAGAGAGCCAAAACTAAAAATTATATATTTCAAATTATTAGAGAGCCAAAACTAAATGAATTTTAAAAAATAATTATTTTGTAGGATTAATTTATTTGACAAAAATTGATCATTTTAAAATAAAATAAGTATGAATTAGTAGCAAAATTAATTAATTAAGCTTTTTCATTTTGAATAATATATGAAATTATTTATTTGTAACAAGGAGAAATTATATTTAATCAAAAAATTGATTTAGCACTAAAAATGGTATTTGTTTGCCATAAGTTTCTCAAGAATGCTAAAGCAAGTTGTAAATACTCAGTTTTTAAATATTTAGTTTTTTGTAAGAAATAATATCTAAAAAGTGTTTTGTCACATAAAAAATAAGAAATTTATCAAAATAATAATAATACTAATGGTGGTGGTGGTGGTAGTAGTAACAACGAGAACAACAATAACAATAGTAAAAGTGTTTTATAAAAGTTTCTGTCATCTTTTAAAAATTCTCTTCTTTTGTTAAATGATTAAATACAGAAAGCCGAAATTGGATGTCAATAACTTGCCCCTTTCTTTGTCCATGGAGGAGAGTAAACAAGGCGTAGACAAAGAAATATTGACACAATCCAATTTTGGCCGACCAAAACAACCTTTTGAGTAGCAACTTGACATTTTATATAGTTATGGCTAAACTCTAGTTTCTGAGTTGCCTACATATCTCAGGTTTCATGACAAATCAAGCCATATGTAGTTCAAGAGGCTAAAATCACAATTAATTTTGACCAAATTCAAAATTTTCCCTAGTATCGAGCTATGGTAATGTTGAGTTTTCTTAGATGATGAGGTATGAAGAGGTTAGTACGAATAAAATATGAAAATGGCGTCACTCAAGGTAAGGTAAATTGCATATACCAAGACATGGGAATCAGGTCGAATGTAGTTCTAATGGATGACTAGAAATGAGAAATACTTCGTAGCAATTTCTACTGAAAACCTATGATAGAGAAATAATCATAAATTTTCAAAAGATATTACCAGTAACGAGTAATGGTAATGCCGAACCATGTAAGTTAAACAAAAAGTAGAATCCGAATTTCTGAAAATTAAGTCAAGTTGAGTTCTAAAAGAGAATCCTTGATGTAGCTAGGGATGCTTGACATTTTACTAGTTTGCCCTAGTTTGTTGCTAAGAGAGAGTTTCATGTTGTGAGCATTTTCCAGCAAAATAGGTAAAGGGTGAAAAGTACCCATTTTGGTTCAAAATTATAAATAAAAGTAATAATATAAAGACTAGAGTGTAGATATTCAAATGATAGTAGATGTCTCTATTTTGTGGCGCGAATGTGATGTAGGTAAAGTAGCTTGTAATGTAGAGGCTCTGATTAGCAAGACTATTGTAATGTGACGCCTTTATCTTGTGAGGTAAAGCTTTTAATGTAAAGACTATGACTTACGGCATGATAGTAGTGTAACACCTGTATATGGTGATGCAAAACTTATAATATAAAGCCTCCGGCTGGTGAGGCGATTGTAATGTAATGCCTATATCTGGCATTGTGAAGTATGTAAACATAAAGTATAACTGTAGATGTATTATATGGTTGCTAGCATGCATGATCCTAATCTTTGGAGGTCGACTCTTTTATATACGGGCTCCGACTAGCAGAATCCTGATGATGTTTGCTATGTACAACCTCCAAATTGTGGTGTTTGAACGATGTTTCCTATGTGCAATCCTCGATTGGTAGAGATTGGATAGTACTTGCTATATATTCATCCTCCAATTGGTAGAGTTTGAATGGTATTTGCGATGTGTAGCCTTTGATTGGTATTGAAAATGTTTGTTATATACATCCTCCAGTTGGCGGAGTTTGAACTGTCAAGACCCAAGTCTAGGGAGTAGGTATGATATGGCAAGTGGGGAATCCAAAAGTGCCCCAACATGCCTCATAGTATATATAAGAACAACCTTGGTTAAGAAGCATGGTAAGCATCATAAGAAGAGTCATGCATCATATTTTATCCAATAATAGCTCTAAATCATAAATGGGATAGAGACTAAGACATTACCCCGGTGCACACTCAAAAGTAAAGTAATAAGAGCAAAATGTCATAACATACACAAGATAGATAGAAGACGGATATTTCCGTCGAATTAGAGGACTCACCACAAGCAGAATCTTCTATAATCCAAAGCTAGCTATGTGGAAAATATCGAGGAGCGTTGGTCCCTACATGATGAAATCATATAGGCATAGAGTATGCATTAGTACTTTGAATGTACTAGTATGTGGGCATGCAACACAATGAATTACAAGTCATAAGCTAATGAACAACATGATCATTTAAGATATCACTTAAACCACGAAACACAAGAAAATGCATGTGAAAAGTAAAGAATATATGCTTAATAGATTCCATAATAAAATCCTATTAGGGGATGTAGGTCATTATGTATAAGTACAATTGTAAAATCTTTAGGACAACAATGCATTTCTTCAAGTGAAATGTCACGATCCGAACCTAGGGTCTAGGAGTGATATGATGAATGGGAACCCGAGAGTCCCCTAACAAGCCTCATAGCATCCACATAAATGTCATCAGTTCAAAAGCATATGATTAAACAAAACATAATTCTAAGGGATAGGAAAATATGATCACGCTATGGGGATATAATAGGGATAGAGATTTGCATGGATTCATATAACACATAAGAACTAAGGGGTGGGTAAGTATGACTCATGCTATAGGGATAGAAAGGACTTAGGACTTTCCACATTTCCACATCTCATCAATAACATATCATCATCCCATCAACATCAATAGGCAACTATAATCATAATCCCCATAAGCAAATAACACAACACATAACAATCTCGTACAAAGAGCTTACATGATATCCAACAATGCCTCTAACTCATGGGATAGGATAAGGGCCAAGACATGTTCTAGGCTTCCCTAAAAGTAAAGACGTAAGAGAACAACATAATAGGTAGATAGAAGGTGGCTTGTCCTTGAATGATAGGACTCACCACAAGTAACTCTCGCAATCCAAGCTAACAGTCAAGAGGTGGATGAAGAAAGTATTCGGTCCCTACATGGTTAAATCATGTAGGCAAAGAGTATGCATTAGTACATCTGAATGTACTAAGTATGCAGGCATACAATGCATACGAACTCATTAAACCTACATACAATGTTAGATGACAAGGGCACATATATAGAAAGACATATATATAAAGAAGAGTAATATATAGATATGCCGTAAAATCTATGATGCATGAAATGCCATAATACATAAACATAGCGGGGATGGGACCTCAACCGACATGTAAGACTATGAGAGCTATTATATGGAATCCCAATGTTACTCGTACACTGGAGGAAAGGGAGAGTCACTTGCCAAGGTTAACATCTGTAATACCTAAATAGGTCCACTAAAGCTACATAATTGACCAAGCTTGTACTAACGGGTGATCTATCTAGGAATCAAGCCTCTTCTAACGGGTGATCCGTCTAAGGAGTTAACCCCATCTAACGGGTGACCCTTCTAAGGATCCAACCTCATCTAACGGGTGATCCTTTAACCTATATTGGCACGTAGTAATGGGAAAATGAGATTCATGTCTAATAGGTCATGTCTTAACTAAGGGGAATGACCCTCAATCTCAAGGTCCTCTTGGTGCTAAGTCATTATCCCACAGGAATATATATACATATATATATGCTTGAAATAGGAGTATAAGTCTTTTAAAATCATTGTCATGCATATGTAGGCGTAAATGCCAAAACATAGTTCAAATCATGCGTACATAGGCTAAAAGCTAAATCATATCATAATCATACAAGCTTGGGTTCAAAGGCCAAATCATACTTCATTTCATACTTTTATGCATAGGAATAGCTCATTCATACTTGTACATAGTAGTGTAAACACACCCATAATTACCCAAAGAGTCATATCATAGGCATTATGTGATCACTTGTCATGTTATAACCATACTTTCATCAAAATCATATTTATCAACAAATAGGGTCTTAACCTACTTCATAAACTTCATGAAAATCAATGCTCATGTATGCATATACCATGAGGAATGAAGAAATAACATGGGTATTAGGAATTCATAATTAAAAAAACATAATAAGATAAAATCACAGTAAATCCATGAAGAAATAAATAATTAAAGCATACTGAAAATTACTCATGCATAGATTCATAAATTAAAGGGACATGCATATTTAATTCTTCATAATATCTATGTAAATCATAATAATTAGATCCAAGTCATCATAATTAATAAATAAGTTCAGTCCATAGCTCAATTTCAATAAATTAGAACTAATTTAAATGACCCATTTGCAAAATAGACTTAGAATTCATGAAATTAAGAAATAGGAATTTTGGGTCTTCATGATTGGAAGGGAATCATTAATTAATCCCACATACGTTACTGAAATTAGAGAATTAAGATGGATTTGACTTGGGTTGA
This sequence comes from Solanum ossicruentum, assembly GCA_025774065.1. NCBI lineage: Eukaryota > Viridiplantae > Streptophyta > Magnoliopsida > Solanales > Solanaceae > Solanum > Solanum ossicruentum. The sequence continues at coordinate 32,764 of JAOTQR010083948.1, forward strand.
AGCCCTTTTGTATTCTTTGATTTGAATCCCCAACATTAGACTTGAAGAGAGAACCTCAGACTTGAATTCTAGAGCATGAGTGTTTTCTAATGAGGATGAATTGTAATGAAAGAATATAAGTTGATTAGGGGTATAAAATAGGTGAAAAGATCATAAAAGACCCTTAGAATAACCCAAAATTACGTAAGGACCATTAATGACACGGAATTAAAAATTCGCATAGACCCCTACACAGACGAGTTTTATGAAAATGGGCACAACCTCTTAATCCAAACTCGGAATTAGGTGAAACCAGGTGTATTAAAAAGCTAATTCAAAGGCTTCAATTTGGAAGGTCATAGGCTTCCTAATTATTTTTGTGTAAGGAGATATGACTATTTAAAGTTGACTCTTGAATCAGTTCATGTGAAAAACTTAGCCAATAAGATTCCTTTGGACTTGGCTTGAAGTAAGAGCTCTATAATGACCATAAACCAGATACATAAGCTTTTATTGAAGGCTTGAAAATGAATTTATGATGGATTGAAGGTTTCATGGAGATCCTTCGACTAGAGCCTGAAAAGAGGATTCAGAAAGCATTTTGAGCGAAAGAATAAGAGGCTAAATATTATGGAATGGTATGAGATGACGTGAAAAACTTAGAACTGATTTGTGAGGTTAAAAGCTAGCCCTAATTAAAAATACCTTGGAAATACCATGTCCAACCTTGTTTCATCCTTATGAAGCTCGAATACTTGTAAAATTTCTCCCAGAAACAAAATTTCTAGCCTTTATCTAACCTTACAACTTGTTGGGTATTGCATGAAGTACCATCTTACTAAGAATGAGACATTAGAAATCATAAGGAAGAACACCATACATACTTGAAAAGAAAATCATATACCTTTATGTGAAATATCATTAGTAGTAACAAGGGACCATAAGCATATGTGAAAAAAATCACAAGTCAAGAAGTGAAATATACCATAAGCCTTTGAGAAGTTCATAAGGCATAGGGAGAGAGACCATAGCTGACATAAACCATGTGAGCTAATCCATGGAGTCCCGATGTTTCCCCTACACCGGAGAAAGGGGGAAGTCACTTTGCCAAGGTGCCTCTTAATGCCTAAGTGGATCCACTAAGCCTTGCGTGAACCAGACATTCACCTCTAGTTCTTGGAATCGGGTAATCACCTCAAGCCCTTATCTTTAGAATACTCGCCTCTTAGGGATTTGGATATTCGCGTCTAACCCTTTTACCTACGACGACACGTGTTTTTGGGACTTGGGTACTCACCTTTATTCCTGTAACGATCCATTATGTCATTTTGAGTAATATAGTCTCTTATCCCATAAATTGTTCATCTCGTAAATTTTAAATGAGATTTTTGGACTCTTTGATAACTTCGATTATTTAGTTGATGGATAATATTAGATAACTAATTTAATTAGTGCACTAAAATTGTAAATTATGTAATATCTTGTACCCCTTATTCTATATTTGTTAAAATAAGTGAGAAGAGTTAGCATGTTAAAAGGTAAAAATCAACATTCTCAAATGAAGAGCGGCTATGCACCGACATCAATTTGAGAACCCCAGGTGAGCTTCTTTCCTTTAAATTCAATGGTTTCACACTTATGATTTGATTACTCCTGCAAACACTTAAATACCTTGCTAGATATGATGTATGCCTTCCCTTATCAATTATTACTTTGGGTTTTATTTGTAAGTTGGAATACCTATGATTTTATCTACTTCCATTAGCCATTATCTACTTCCATAGCTTTGGTAGTGACATGATTTTATGACGTAGGATTTTAACTAATAATTATTGGGTTTAAGCATTGGAAGTTGTTGGTTGTAACTTGGCTTTGAAACTTGTAATTCTTAAGGAATTGGCAGCATGTCATGTCTATATATTTGGAGGGTTAGGTAGTGGATGAAGTAATCATTGTAATATATTGAAGAAATTAGAAGTATGTAAGCTTCTGGAAATTGTTTTCTTGCTACGCCTTGATTTCCAATTAGTCTTGTTTTAATTTTATTCTTTTAATTATCACATTATGAATTAAAGTTCTGATGTATTGGCACAATAATTAAATGCTAGGTGTATTTTATCGTATGAATATTCTTAGATTTATGATATTGGAAAAATTGAAACTTAATCACAGGTTTGACATTTAGGAACTAAATTATAGATTTAGGTAAGTTTGTTTTTTTATCTAGGTTAGGCATATCGTGATATGAGTGTTTACAGATTTGTTTGTTACGAATATTATATATTTGATAGATTCGAAATGTTCTGAGGTACTAAAGGAAAGAAAAACAATGATGAACTAATTTGCTTGACTTTGGTTCTTCGGTTTTAGGTAGATTATGGTTTATTCTATATGTTATATAGACTCTTAATATTAATTGATATCCATTGAGTGATGTTGTAAAATTATTATATGCACTTAATTTGTGGCTAGGATGATTGATATGCGTTGTGATTGGTCTACAATCTCAAGACCACGAAATCCATAATCTTGAACTTGTCTTATCAAAATTATGCCTTGAATAAAAAAGGTTTGGTGAAATATTGTTAATAAAGTGAAAGGTACTGATAAAGAATGATGAATTAAATATACTTGGATTGGATGTCACGTTCCAGCACGATATTATGCGATCGGATGCCACGTTCCGACTGTTGACACCCAATTTTACCCTCCATAATATAAATTAATTGTTGAGCTTTTAATTTTGACAATTTTAAATAATTAGCTTTCAAAAATACAAAAAAAATAAATAAATAAAATCTTTAATGAATTTTATTTTTATTTTAGGAGATATTATTTTGTAATTAATTTAATTATTTTGGATTGATAACATTAAAAGCTCTTCAATTAATTTGTATTAATTTCTCATATAGTCAAATTAATCAATCAAATTTGATTTTATTACATTTAATTGGTTAAGATTGCAATTAAATAGCTAATTTCTCAATCCAATTCCTCTATCCTTGAATCCATTCTCTCAATCTCAATTTCAGACCAATTGATCCATTTTTTCTGACTAATTTCGGGCCAACCCAACCCTAAATTTCCTAGACCCGGCCCAATCCTCTATTTTCAGCCAACATATTATACATATATACCCCAACGTTAACTCAACACACCAATCTTTTTCCTTTTTCTTCTTCCTCTTTCTCCTCACGCTCCTCACTCTCCCTCTCCCTCTCCCTCATCCCCATTCTCCTCAACTTCCAGGCAAACCCGACCCCTACGTACGAACATTCAAATCCTCATCACCCGACAGGCCCCAACAAAACCCAGATTCCCCAGTGATTCCTCCAACGTCTCTCCTCTACGTGACTTCATCTCGCCTTCTCTTTCGTCCTTGCTTCAAATCATACGTCCACTTCACCCTTATCCTCAACAGATTTAGGGTCGATTTGGCAGTTTTTTAGTCTTGGTATAAGGATGAGAGCTTCGAAATTCAAAATTTCCGCCCCCAAATCCCCATTTTACCCCTGATTTTCCCTCCCAATGTTGCCCTAAAATCCTCTGTATATTCAACCTCTTCCCCACTGTTTTAGAGAGAGCGAATTCCCCCACAAAAAAGCATATATTAAATTCAAATCATAAAGCTGTTCTTTACATCAAACATACATTAGAATCTCCAGTTAGAGCAGTCGTTCCTCATTGAGGAGACACACCTTTCATTTAGGAAGTAATTTTCCAGAAACTGATTCAATCTTGAAGGGGTGCTTGGAGCCGGAAACTTCAAGTTTCAAATACGGGATTTCACTTTGGGTGGTGAAGCTTTCTTCTAAGTCCGTTTTGTCCTAGTTCCTGCTCTCAAAAAGGTAACTCCTAACCTTAATTCCCATTTAGGAAGTTGCGTGAATAGTTCTTTTCGGTGTTTCAAGTGTCTTTTGTTGTTTGTTCCTTTTTGAATACGGATGGTTGTTCATGAATGTTCAGGCTCCAGTTTTATTCATACTATTATTTGTATCCCTTTGTTTAGCTTTTCTTCTGAAATTTCCTAGTTTGTTTGAGGGTATTGATCAGTTTAGTTATGTAATGTTTGTCATGGTCATTTTTCTACTGAAATATCAGATGATCTGAAGTTTTTCGTCTACTTTTTTCTTTTCCCAAGCTGTCCTGTTTGAAGGCTACTGTTATGTTCATTTGTTTAATCATGTCCTCAATTTACTGTTTGCTTGTTGATTAGTATGTAGAAGTTAGTGTTTTATTAACTGGTTGTAGTTCCCTTTTCGTTGTTTCCTATATTCATATTATAGTTTGAAAGTTTCCCCCCTGCTTTTATTTCAGTCTATCGTTTTCGAGCTGCAATGTCTCGAGTTGTCTGATTTGTTTTGGTCTCCTTCTAATTGTGTTTGCATTTAATGAACTATCTCTGAAACTTGGTATCAAATGTGGTTACTGTTGGTTTCTTTACTGATTCTAAGATGTCACTATGTGGTATTTTAGTCAGCTTTAACAGTCTGCTCGAGTTATTGGTGAAATCTGTTTCATTTAGCTTTAATAACAACAACAACAACAACATACCCAGTAAAATCCCACAAGTGGGGTCTGGGGAGGGTAGAATGTACGCAGACCTTA
>JAOTQR010083962.1:0-37323 GCA_025774065.1 Solanum ossicruentum
TAGATATAAGTTGGTTCTCCCGAGCCTTATCGGCAACGGGTGCCAGTCCGCCCTAACCAGACTTTGGGGCGTGACATTTTTGAGACTTGAAGTGTAACATCCCCTGAAATTATTGAAATACCCCTAGAATGGTATCATGCGTGTAACACGTCTTCCCAAGCTCCCATGGAAAATCTGAGACCGGATTTACGATCAGCACAAAAACTGGGAAGGAAAGTGGTCTTGACCCGATTTTAGAGTAACCGGGTCCAAAAAATAATTTTTTGTAATAAAATGAGAACTAGTGAAGGTGAATGATGGGATGCGATATGCCATCATCCCGGACCAATACTTAGAAATTCATTCGTAGAGTTTTCGACGAAAAATACCAAAAAATATGTGGTCCACTTCGCAGACCCCACGTCTTGAAACTGACTTTTTTTGAACATCATGAAAGGCATCCTAGACCTTTCCAAATCCTTTCTAGCCTTAATATATGACCAAAATAGATTATTTTAAGTGTATGAAGGGTTTATAACCCATTCTTAGACCGTTCTAAATCTCTGAAAAAGACCTAGGACTAAAAGAAAAGAGAGAAGAGCGAGAAGTTGAAGATTTCAAGTCGAATTCATGCCAAATTGATTGTTTACCTTCATTTCATGTATGTAAGGCTAAACGAAAGCATGTAATAGTTCTCTCATGTGCAACATAAATGGTCTTAGATGAGAGTTGAAGGTTCTTAAGTCTACATGCATGATTCTTGATTATTCTCTTGAGAAATCATACTTACTACATATATTTTTCATTTGTTGATGATCATCATAAGCTTGTTTTTCTTGTATAGAATACTTTTCATGAGATATTGTATAAACCCTATATGTTAACTTTTGAAAGCATGCATGAATGAACCTAGGGATAGAGTCTAGAGCCTTGAGGTGAGTATGTTGATGGAAATCTTTATATGAGTATGAGGTTGAGTTAGTAGAGCTTGATGATCCTTTGAGTCTTTATAAATGAGTTCCTGAGTCTTGTCTAAATGACTTCTTCTAAACGATGATGTGAGTCTTTGAGTTCTTACATGAGAATTGAATTAATTAAGATGGGGTAAAGTCCTTGAAATCAATAAAGGATGTAAAGTTTGAGTTATTGAGATATTGAGAGTCTCTACGAGGCTAATTTGAGATAATTGAATTGAGATGAGAAGCGTTATTAGCATTGAGTCTTGGGAGGAGTATCAAGCACCGAAATGAGTAAGAGCAAGAGCAAGAGCAAGAGCAAGAGCAAGTTTCCACTTGCACTCATTAACTAAGTTGTCAAGCGTAGGAGTGGACTAAGTTCGTTAGAGTAAAAAAAGTCCCTATCTTGAGGGCTAATCCGTTAGAGTCGGACAAGTTCTCACTCGAGGGCTAAGTCCTTTAGAGTCGAACAACTTCTCATTCTATGGATTAAGTCCATTAGAGTCAGACAGGTCCTCCTCACCTTATTGTCCCGAAACAATAGGACTTGATCAGTTGATCTTCTAGATGCTTTGTGGATCATATTCGTTCCTTACCTGGAAAGTACGGAGTGGCTGTAGCAACATCAGTGGATTGTTGTACAACCTCTCCCTCTAAGATGAGTCTGATTTGATAGATGAGTTGATTGGTTGATGGGTCACTTGTCTACTCTTTATTCTTGCTTTAGGTAGACATTTGATATGATGATTTTTACTATCCTTGATGTTGATTGTTGTTTCTATATTATTCTACCTGTTTCGATTTCATTCAGCTATTTTATATACTAGTACATTCCACTTACTAACGTCCCCCTCTGAGACTATATCATTTCATGATGTAGATACAAGATTTGGAGACCGTCAATAGGGGCATCGTTGAGGATTTGAGATGTTCAGTTGATTGGTGAACCTCCCCTACTTCAGAGGATTCATTATATTTATTACATCTTGCTTTAGAGTTAGACACTTATTAGCTTTATTAAGATTGAGGTAGCCATGGGTCTGTGATTGGCACCACCTGATAGTGATAGAGGCTTCATAGACTAGAGTTGAATGTTGAGGTTAAGACTTGTTGAGCTAGTTTCTTTGTACTAACCTTTCCATTTATTTTATTATTTTGAGACTAGATGAGATATGCCTATTTACTTCTTTATGTCTTCCGCGGATTAGTAGAATCTATTGATTGAATGGATGTGATGAGGCCAAATGGTTTGCTTGGGGACTAGCAATAGTATCTGAGTGACAGTAACGTCCAGGGTACCCTCCCGAGGTGTGACAAACTTGGTATCAGAGCACGAGTTCAAGTGTCATAGGGAGTCTATGAAGCCGTGTCGAGTATAGTCTTGTTTATGGGTGAGTTGTGCATCACACTTTATAAGCAGGAGGCTATAGTACATTAGGAATTGTTACACTTCTTTCTTATTCCAATTCGTGCGATAGAGTTAAACTCAATTTAAGCTCTCTTATAATTAGTGCTCTACGCATTGTAGAGTTGTGACCATGCCCCCAAGAAAGGTTGTTAGAGGAAGAGGACATCCTGCTAGACAGAAAGCTAACCAACCTGAGCCTCAGGATCATGCCAAACCCATAGGCCCATCTATCCCTGCGGAGCAGCCTCTACAAATTGAAGTCTCAAATGCTGAGCTTCACCATACTATCCAAACTTTAGCCCAGGCTATGACAACACCTCTTGCTAGACAAGGAGTGGGTATACAGGATGCTCCAACTACATCCAGGATCCATGAGTTGTTGAGGATGAACCCGCCTGAGTTCACAAGGTTTACACCCTATGAGGACTTAGAAAACTACATTGATGAGCTTCTGAAGGTGTTCCAGGTGATGCATGTGGTTGATGTTGAAAGAGTTGAACTGGCTGCTTACCAGCTCAAGGGTGTGGCCAGACTATGGTTCGATTAATGGAAGAAGGGTAGAGGAGAGAAAACCCCATTGCTGTCTTGGGCTCTGTTCGAAGAGGATTTCTTGGGGCACTTTTTTACAAGAGAATGGCGAGAGGCCCAGGTAAGAGAATTCTTAAATTTGAAATAGGGCTCCATGACTGTGCAAGAATATGGACTTAAGTTTACTTAGCTATCTCGCCGTGCTCTGGATATAGCTGCTGACATGAGAGGAAGAATGGGGTTGTATGTTGATGGGTTGAACAAGGGGCCAAGGAAACATGGAAAAGGAGTTATGCTTGTGAGTGATATGGACATTAAAAGATTGATGACTTAGGTACAATAAGCTGATGAGTAAAGGCAGCAGGATAGGGAAGAGTACAAAAATAAGAATGCAAAGATACCCAACCACGAGGGTGGTAAAAAATAGAATAGGAATGGGAGCTGCCCTCAAATGGGGCCTTCATCTACTTGTGTTCCCGCACCCAAGAATGGGCAGGGGTCTCACTATTTTAGAGCTCAAGGATTTCAGTCATAAGCGAGTATGGCCCGAGGTTCCCAAGGCAAAACACGTTATGGCACATGTCGTGAGAATGTCGTGGAAGAAGTACCAGATGTTACAAGTGTGGCCAAATGGGTCACCTATAGAAGGAATGTCCAATGTGGTCCTACAAGGGCTAATCATCTGTGCCAACACCATCAGAGGATGTCACTGGCATGTCTTGAGTCCCTACTATAGCTATGATTTGTTTGATTCATCAGGTGACATGTCTTTTGTGACCCTCCCCTCATTAGTGAGTTTATCCTAATTAAGTGAACCAACGGGGATTGCACCATTCTCGTCCATAATAGAGGTACCATAGTTAATATGTTTAAGTTGAATATGAAAGATTTTGATGTCATTCTACGCACGGACTGGCCTTAGGTTTGTTATGCCCATGTTGATGGAAGGAATTAGAGCATCAAGTTTCATATGTATAATCGTGCTTGATCTTGCATGGAGAAATAACAGATATGGGCCTTGCCAAAGGGGGAGATGATGAGTTCTTGCAGGTCTAGATAGTGATATTGATATAATAGACTGAGAATGAGGGTAGATGAGAGCAGTGAATGTGTCCTTATGGTGATAATGGTGTTTTATTTGTGTCACATAGGGGTGAAAATAAGGATGAAGGAAGAGGTGAGACCTTGTGACGTGTAATAGATAGATAAGAGTAAATTAAAGTGTAGAGTAGACTAAGTCCGTCAAAGTCGGACAGGTTCCTATTTTGTGAACTAAGTTTATCAAAGTCGGACAGGCTCCTATTTTGAGACCTGACTCCGTTAGAGTTGGACAAGTTCTATTTTTAGAACTAAGTCTGTTAAAGTTGGACAGGTTCCTACTTTTTAGCTAGACATTTGACATTTTGATCTTAGCTAATCGATCTAAGAGTTTCCAACTCTATGGTGAATAAAATGTGACCTGAGCTTTGCATTATGCATAGTTATGTGAACTCAGAATGAGTTTTGATAGACGAGGGAGATAGTACTTCATCATGAAAGTTTGTGTTAATGATCTTTCATTCAAAGCCCTTTTAGTGATCCTGTCTTTCAGTCTTAATAAGAATGTTGATGATATTAAAGCAATGATGGTTGATGAGAGAGAATGAGTGTTCTCGATTCTGATAATGAGGCGATATCGTTTCCTTTTTAAGGTTATAAACATAGAGAAGGAATTAGAGACATTGTGATGAGTCTAATAGATAAGTGAAGGAATCCCATGATATGAGCGCATTCGATTGAGGGTGTAGATGTTCCATGGTAGGTTAAAGATCCTCTAGTAGAATTGACCTTAAAGAGGCTATGAAATGATTAAAGTGATAGGATTGAATGTGCAATTTTCATTATGTAAGTGTATTAGAGTGATAAGAATGAGTTATATTCTCAGTGAAGGTCACTATAGAAATATGAGATACAAATTACGAAGGGTTAGATTTGTGTAACTATGAGCATCTTAAGGGTAGCACCTTGAGGCTCAGAAGTAGGCTTGAATGGAATAAGAGGATGTTGATAGGCAAAGAGTTGAATAGGAGCTATGAGCTTAAGTTGATGGAGTAGAGTAATATGGAAGGGAGAAACAGAGATGAGGTTCTAAGCTTGAGAGTTGTACATAGAGTCCTATGTATCGATGGTCCCATTCTCCATTAGAGCTGATGGTTTCCTTCTTGATTTCGGAAGACTGATTGTCAAAGTGCTTAAACGTTTTGAATTGACTAAGTTGTGACATTCCATTCGTGCTTGATGATGAGAGTGTTGAAAGGAATATTCTTACCCTTGAGTTAATTTATTGTCTTCCCTTGAGTTAATCATCAATTCATGTGTCGGAATAGAGATTGTTGACAGTGATGAGGAGTCGAAAGTCTAATTGACTGATGGGAGTGTTAAGATGAATTCTGAGTCTATTCATATCTCGATATCCACCCTTACTCATCATTCGAGGATGAATAATCCCAAGGGAGAGATAACACAACACCCTGTGAAATTACTGAAATACCCCTAGAATGGAATCATACGCGTAATGTATCTTCCCAAGCTTCAATGGGAAATTCAAGATCGAATTTGCGATCAGCATAAAAAGCTGGGTAAGAAAATGGTCTCAACTCAATTTTAGAGCAACCAGGTCGAAAAATAATTTTATGTAATAAAACGCGAACCAGTGAGGGTGCGGGATGGGACCGCGATGCGCCACGATCGTGGACCAACACTTAGAAAGTTCATTCGAAGATTTTTTGATGAGAATTACCAAAAAAATATATGGTTTGCATCACGGACCCCGCGTCCCAAAACTGACTTTTTTCGAACTTCGTGAGGGGCATCCTAGACCTTTCCAAACCCTTCCTAGCCTTAATATATGACAAAAATTGGTAGTTAAGTATAAAAAAGTTTTATAACCTATTCTTAGGCCATTTTAAATCTATGAAAAAGACCTAGGACTAAAAGAGAAGAGAGAAGAGTGAGGTGTTAAAGATTTCAAGTTGAATTCGTGCCAAATTTATTGTCTACCTTCATTCCAGGTATGTAAGACTAAATGAGAGAATAAGATTGTTAGTCTCTCTAAGACGAGTCTGATTTGATTGATGAGTAGATTAGTTGATGGGCCACTTGTCTACTCTTTATTCTTATTTTAGATAGACATTTGAAATGATAATTTTTGCTATCTTTGATGTTGATTGTTGTTTCTATATTATTCTACCTGTTTCAATTTCATTAAGCTATTTTACATATCAGCACATTTCACGTACTGACGTCTCCCTCTAGGACTGCATTATTTCATGATATAGATATAAGATTTGGATATCATCTGCACGTGCATCGTTGAGGATTTGAGACGTTCAACTGATTGGTGAGCCTCCCCTACTTAGAAGGATTCATTATATTTACTTCATCTTGCTTTAGAGTTAGACACTTATTAGCTTTATTTTGATTGAGGTAGCCATGGGTCTGTCACTGGCACTACCTAATAGTGATAAAGACTTCATAGACTAGAGTCGGATGTTGATGTTAATACTTGTTGAGCTAGTTTCTTTATACTAGCCTTTCCATTTATAATATTATTTTTAGACTAGATGAGATATGTCCATTTACTTCTTTATGTCTTTCACTGATTAGTAAAGTCTATTGATTGAACGGATGTGATGAGGCCAAGTGGTTTGCTTGGGGACTAGCAATAGTCTCTGAGTGCCGATAATGTCTAGGGTACCCTCTGGGGGCATGTCATGAAGTGTTCGAAACCTTGGTTCGAGTGCGATTTCGACATTGAGGTAGGTTTGATTAACCGTTTGTGGACTAGATTTGAGTTATTGGATTTGCTTATATCATAGTTTTAAGAATTGTATCATTTTATGATAATTGAATTGGTGTGATGGTGTTTGGTGAAAAAGTGGTATCGTTTGTGCTGGAACTTGGGGTAAGTTGTGAAATTTTTTTTGTAAAAATTGAGATGAATCATTGATATTTGACATACTTTTGGGAATTTATTTTTGATAAATGAGGCTTGTGAAATCATTTGGGAAATACTACACTATTGGATAGTATTCGAGTTCTTTTTAGGACTTAGTTGCACATCTTGGGACTTGCAAAATCCAATATCATTGGTATAACTGACTATTGATGAAAGTATGGTAATTTGAGACATGTTGATGACTTGTGGTTCCAGTTGTGACACTTGGCATTCCTTATTGATTTTGTGATTCATATTTATTGGTTATTTTAGTATATTGCTATCACATGCATTGAACTGTGGCATTTGTATGCATTTATTTCCATGTTGCATTAGTACCACTGATATTGAACTTTTCGAACAAAAAATGAGATATTTTTTAAAACCCCTTGACCACGGGTAGGTGGTAAGGTTGAAATATTGTGACACCTTTTTAAAGCTCCATGACCACGGGCAGGTATCAAGGTTGAGATATTGTGATTCTTTTTAAAACCCCTTGACCACGGGCAAGTGGCAAGGTTGAGAAACTGTGACACCCCTTGACCACGCGCAATGGCAAGGTTGATATTTTCGTATACTGTCTAACAAGACCCCCATGGGTTTTACCTATTAACCTCAGCTATGTAGATATGTATGATCGATTGTGCAATAGTCATGACTTTACTACATCATTGTATTTATTCTCTTTGCATTGCCTTGTCATTTAAACTTGCTATTTTTGCTTGTCCTATTATATATATTGTGTACTAACCTCTTCGTTGCAGGTGGAAGGGTTCTTAATTATTACATGCTTATCCAATATATCTTACCTAGCCAGTTAAATCTACTGGGCACACTTCTGTGTACTCACCCCTATTATGTTTCCTCCCTGCAAATCGAGCATAGGGTCCCCCTCGTGGTAGTTAATTTCATTCAAGCGGAGTTTTCCTATCTTTCCTCAGATCACAGCTGTAAGGCTTAGACTTCAAGTCATCGTTGTACTATTGGAACGTTTCTAGTTGTTTTTCATATCAGACTTTGTATTCTCTTTAGCAGACATATTTGTATCTACTCTTTCATACTATTTAGAAGCTCTTATACCATGACTATTCCATGTTTTGGGATTTTAATCTTAGTGTTGTGATTAGTCTAGTTTTGTTTTTCCTTCTTTAGTTGTGATTCGATTTTGAAGCTTGTCAAGTTTGGTATCAGAGCTCTAGGTTCATTGGGCTTGTGAGTCAGGAGCGGGGTGCTCGATAAACTCATAGATCGGTATGTAGACATCCATACCCATCTTCGGGAGGCTGCAGGGCACTTGATATGATAAATTTTATTCTTATCTAAATTCGTGTGTTCCTTTATATCAACCATTTTGAATGTATCTAATCTACTCCTTCTGATGTTGATGTCTAGAGCCCAATGGTCGGTGGGTGAGTCTGAGCTAGCTGATGTGGCCCCCATATATAATCGAGGCAGGACACGTGGTAGGGCTAGGGCTATTGGACGTTCTATTGGGGCAGCACCGCCATAGAGATAGGCTAGAGAAGCTTCACCCGAGCCTGAATATGAGTTTGAGGGGCCCATGGACCATGTTCCATCACAACTAGCCCCAGATGTCATGCCTTCAGTATAGGAGCTACTTCTACGTGTATTAGCCAGACTTGTGGGAGCTTCTCCGACCCCATTATTCTTGATGTATCGACTTCTGCAATTTCAGCTAGCCCTTCTACAACTCTAATTGATCCATATATGGTGTATCTTCGTCCTTCATCAGCTCCAGTAGATCCTCTCATGGATTTTCTTATTTGGCTCAGTCGAATCGATTGAGTATTGGGCCCAGATTTTGGGTTTATCTATTGCACCATCCATTGCACCACCAAGGTTTATGGTACCTCCAGCTTGTGCCAGTCCTGTTATGTTTATCGCCGAGCAGAAGTGGTTTGAGATGTTTGTCCAGTTAGATCCTTCCAAGTTTGATGGTTAGATCTTTCCATGTTTGATAGTACGCGGGGTGATAAGGCTTATGAATTTCTATCAGAGTGTCAGGATTAATTGTGAAATATGGCTATTCTTTAGAGTCACGGAGTTGCTTGCACTTCCTATCAGTTTACTATCTCAGCCAAGGAGTGGTAGAGATCAATTTTAGCCTGCTGACCTACTGGATTACCAACTGTGGAATGGGATCAGTTTACCGAGGTACTCTTGGAGAAGTTTGTACCTTATAGTCTTCGAGACAACAGGTGAGATGAGTTTGACTACCTACAGCAAGGATCTATGTTGGTATATGATTATGAGGCTAGATTTCATGAGCTTTTCAGGTATGCCTTATCTAGTATTCACACCAAGTTTGAGAGGATCCAACGTTTCGCCAAGGAGTTAGTAGGATATCTTCAGGAGGCTATAACTTTACTAGTCCTATCAGGTGGTACATTCAGAGTGTGGTGGACCACGCTCGTTGATATGCTGTCAAAATACAGCAAAATTGATGCCTAAAACAAAGGATTTTCTGAGTTCTTAATGCGACTTTTTATGGTTTTTATGTGGTTTTGTGTTATTATTGCAAAAAAGTTAGGTTGGCATGATTTTGAAGAAAAATTACAGATTTTCCTGAAGCTTAGGACATATGAGCAACGTGTCAAAGCCCAAGCTACGAGTTGTAATGTGTGTCATAGCAAGAATCACAGGTCAAAAATTCAGAAATCTACTAAGTGAAGCACCCCTACGAGGCTATCCTATGAATCATAAGTCTCACCATGACTTGTATAAGAGGAATCGTAGCAGGAATCAGAGAGCCAAATTGTTAGACCAAAAACTAAAGATCAAGACTACAAGAGGAATATACGAGTCATAGCATTGTAATGACTCGTACCTATGGGTCATATCAGTTTAGTACAAGATGCTAACCTGATATGAGGCCCTGACAATGACTCGTAGGTCATCCTACGAGTCATACCTGCGAGACTTACCAGCCGCCAGTTGTCTTTTCTATGTAACTTCCAAGGTTATTTTATAAATACTATATATAGTTTAAGTTAGGGTTTTATAAGGAGTTCAACTTGAAGATATTTTATCATCATCTTTTGAACCTTTTCTTAGTTTTTTTAGTTAGTTTATCATTTTATCTTGGAAAATCCATTTTGGGGATTGCAAATCTTGCTTTGTATTCATTGTTGTTCAATCAAGCTTTTGGGTTTGCAACTTGTGGTGCCTACATTCCTCAGTGCTTGTGGTAAAACTCTAATTTATGTCTTGTATATGCATGTTTGCTTGTTTTGCCTTAGCCATGAGCAGGTAAGCACCCATAACTTGGTATATGGGAATTATGGGTAGTTGATTTGAAATAACCTTGGTTTATTGCATTTCTATGATTGGGGTTTGCATGTATTGTCTATTTCTCTTCATTAGGATTGTCGTTTGGTGGTGACCAACACCAAATCCTGCCTACTATCACTAGCCCGACCAAAGTGGTGACAAATAGGAAAACCGAAGTATATGACAGGATTCGATTATTGTGTTCTCGTTTAATCAACCAAACTTAACCAAGGGGAGATTAACTGGGACAATTGGTAAAGATTAGTTGGCATGTCATGGTAGCCGACCAAGCGTCATGGTGAAATTCGACCTTCACCTTCAGAAGAGGGCCGGAAGAACCTAAGTTACCATTCTGCATGCAAATTTCCAATTGTAGTTATGTTACCTAGGGTAATCAAGTCAATGAACCATGGTGAACATGATTCCCAAGTTGTCCCTAAAATTGAGTGTTTCCTCACATCGTAGTTTAGTATTTAGTTTACTTTGTTCTTGAATCACAGAACCCCCTCCCCCCCTCCTATATAGATTTTAGTTATTTATGCTTGAAATGATTAGAAGTTGATTCTTATAGACAAGCCCCGTATTCCCTGTGGATTCGATCCTAACCTTTGGTTAGGTTTATTGCTGACTGCTTTCTTATTGGAGCGTGAACATCATATAAAAAATTATGGCACTATTGTCGGGGAATATGACTAGGTTTTGACTTGAATTTTCTATTAGTTAGTTCTAGTGTTGACTTATAGAATCTCTTGTATTCTACTTTTGTTTTAGTTTTTGTTTGTTGATTTTATTTGAAGGGTGTACTAGGTTGTATGCCAACACCAGGAGCCAAGGCAATCCTTTAGCTCCACTCAATATGGAGATTCATCTACTACCAAGAAAAATGACTCATGTGAATGAGGATATCGAGGTTGAGGAGGATATGAATACGAATGAGGATATGGAAAGAAAGGAGAATCCATAACAAAGGGGTAACAAGCCACAACTTAGGGATTTCAATTAAAATACTTATAAATAGAATCAGTATCAATTGAACCCTATGGCCATGGACGTTACTACACCATAGTACTGCGTCCTTTATCGGCAGATACTAAGTTCACAGTATCAAGTGTACTCAAAATGCTCCAAAACCGAGGACTATTCACAGGGCTACCTTCAGAGGATCCCTACCGTCATCTCCAACATGTGGTATTTGTTTGCAAGAGTGTCATAGAGACACAAAATCTTTCTCTTGATGTTTTTGGTCTAGGAGTGTTTCCACTGTCATTGATTGGCAATGTGGCTGTATGGTTGTCTGAGCTTCCTCCCGGCACTATTACAAGTTGGGCTGAGCTTCAGAGAGTATTCCTTGAATGATGTTTTCCAAGATCTAAGAAGTTGAAGGTCAAGGACCAAATCAAAAACTTTGAGCAATTGTCGGGTGACTCTATTATCATAACATGAGAGAGGTTTACTACATTCTTGAGGATGGTCCCGATCACAAGATTGTTAATGATGCCTTAGTTGAGATTTTCTATTGGGCTCTTGATGAGAATAGTCAAGCTTGCGCCTCACAATCATGGGAGGCATGTTCCTTGACTAATTTTTTGCCTTGATAGCTGCAAGGATGGAGCAAGTGGTCAAAACAAATAAAGCATGGGGTCAACGAGAGTGAGGTGCGATGAATCCTTTTTGTGCGGTCAACACCAACAATGAGCAAGCAAATGTAAACAAAGAGATCATGGAACAACTTGCTCAACTTCGCACAAGTATGGACTTGGTTTTAAAGCAAAATCAAGCAAGTATCAAGGCAGTCACCCACCAACCTCCGAAGGCTCCCGTCTATGGTGATCTATTCTTTGATGAAGATGCATGTTTTGTAAGCAACCATGCGGAGGCAAGGGTCCAGAAATCAACGTCGGAACTTCAACCATGAAGGAATGTATATAGACAACCGGGGCTGATACTATGAGAGAGAGATAGTGCCAGATGCTGAATGGGGAAGAAGTGAAGGCTATAGGAATCGTTCTTATGTGCTACCTTACAACCACGATGTCGGGTTAAGCAACTCCAGGATCGAAGAAATGTTTGAAAAGTTATTGAAGCGAGCCGACCACCAAGATGAGACTTTAAAGGGAATGAAAGTGGATATTTCAAGTATTAACCAAAAAATAGAGTCTCACTCGGTGGCAATTAAGCAACTTGAAAAACAATATGGACAAGTTTCTACACATTGAACCAATGCCAAAAGGGAACCTTACTAAGTAATATGATTCAAAATCCCAAAAATAAAGGGCATTGCATAGCGGTCATGACCCAGAGTGGCAAGAGCATCATAGATCCCCCTATGCCAGTGATTGTGGATGAAGTTGATGAGAAGGGTCTTGGTAGTAAAGTAGTGGTTGAGGGAGATGAACCGAAGGTTGTTTGGATATAACAAGAAGTGGTAAGGGAGCACGAGAGATTGAAATCAACTCTTAAACCCCTCCTCCTTTCCCTCAAAGGCTTAAGAAAAAGGAAGAAGAGGGCAAATTCAAACACTTCCTCTCGATGTTGAAGCAACTCGCCCTCAACATTCCCCTTCTAAAGGCCTTGGAGAAAATGCCCCGGTATGCGAAGTATATGAAGGATTTGGTTAACAAGAAACACACTTTGAGCCAAGAGTTCTCATAAGAACTCTAACAATGTTGAGCGATTATGACCAAATGCCTTATGCAAAAATGAAATGACCCCGATGCATTCATCATCCCTTGTACTATTGGTGATGTTGAGTTTGCAAGAGCATTGTGTAACTTAGGATCAAGCATTAATCTAATGCCTCTTGTTGTATTCAAAAATCTTTGCCTTGCTATTTCTACCCCGGCAAGAATGAGGTTGCCTATGGCAGATCGAACCATTAAAAAGCCGGAGGGAATCCTTTTTGATGTGTATGTTAAAGTTGATAAATGCATCTTTCCTGCAAATTTTTTGATCCTTAACTGCAAAGTTGATTTTGAGGTGCCCATCATCTTTGGGAGACCATTTTTTTTCCACTGGAAGAGCCCTAGTAGATATAGATTCAGGTCAACTGTGGTTTAGGGTTAATGATGCAGAGGTCATGTTCGATATTCTCCAATCCATGCAATACCCAGTTGAGTGCAAGAGTGAGGTGTGGACCCTCAATGATAGTTGATGAAGGACGATGATAAAGTCGAACCACGACATTAAACAAGGCGCTTCTTGGGAGGCAACCCAAGCATTGTTCATAATTGTTGGGTTGTTTTAAGTGTTTTTTGTTGTTTCGATTCGTAGGTAGAAGGTATGAGTTTGTTTTTATATTGAAAGACATTTATGCAGTTGTAATAATTTGGGAATTATTTTGTTTTGAAATTTGGTTTGCAGGTGAAAATTGAATAACTGAAGATATGAAAAATGGCACTTGGAGAAGCCTATACAATCAGGCCTATGAGTCTAGTCATCATTATGAATCATAATCATGCCTCGTAGAGGGAAACAGTGAGTATCAGAAGTTGGCATAGACACTACGAGCCAGCCTTACAACTCGTAAGATCTCCTACGAGTCGTAAGTGGGGTTCGTAGTGCCCAGGTATGAATTCCTACTTCTTGCAAGTATTGGGCCCACTATGTGGCCAGGACCAACAACCTACAACTTATAGTCGGGGTCTCGTGGCCCCGATCAACAGCATTTTAGTTCATGACCCTATTTACATATATAAGGGGTCAAAATAACATTTGAGCCCTAAAATCAATTCCAAACCCTAAGACCAGCAATCCCCTCCCGAATTCACTTTGGTGTTTCTCTTTTCCGACAAAAATCCTGACTACCCACATCATTTTCTAGCAAGAATTCTGGTGAAGTCATCATTTTCTAAAGTTTCAGCGTTACTTTTGATTCTCTTCGCTTTGGTTACTGATCGATCGGTAAGATTAGTGGTTAAATGTAGCACTCTTTTGTGGTGAGCCTATTACTTAGATAAGTGTATGCTTAGTTTGACCATGTGTAATCATGCCATGTTGTGATTGTTTTTCTAGACAAGCAACCTAGGGCTTGTGTGCTTTGGAGAACTTTGTTGTGATTCAAACTTAGTTTAGAATTCTTGTATGGGTGATTGTAAGTGCAGAAATTATTGGTTCATGAAATGTGAAGCTTAGTTTTTGCCAAACCAGGGTATGCATTATTATTGGGATTGGAATTTAGGAGGTGTGGATATATTTCATATGCTTTAACCTATTGGACTTGATTGAAATGATCTGAATGACAATTGCATCTCTATGGAATATCTTGTTGATATCAAGTATGAGCTTTGAAAGTGTTTTGTTGGCGGTATACATGACGTGATGTTAAAATGATCTCAATTCTTAGGGATGATTGTGGTTTTAACTTTCGGTTGTGATTATGGGATTGCTTATATGCTGAGTATTTTGTATTGCTCTTATGTGCTCAAGTATTTTGAATGATGTGTTTAGTTTGTGCTTGTTGTGGGAAAATGATAGGCACTACTGGTGCCTACTGTTTTAAGCTATGAGGCACCACTACGACTCGTAGGCTGCCCTATAAGTCATAGTGGTCCCTCATAGCAAGCATCAGTCACCTGTGGTTTCTTCATATTTCCCATATGAGACTCACATATTATTCGTAGTACTTTGTACGATTCGTAAGGGGGGTCTCATAATCTTGACTCAGTTCTTAAAAATGTCTCTGAAATTTGGTGCAAGGTCAGACTATGACTCGTAAGCTCCGCTATGAGTCATAACTGCCACTCGAATATGAGGTAAAAATTGTACTTTTATAAGTCATACTATTACTAAGAGGTCAATATATGACTTGTAGGTCATACTACGAGTCGTAACTGCACTCATATCTGCAAAACCTGCTACTACATCAGAAGATTTTCTAGTTTTGAATTGTTTTTTTCTTTGTGTTTTGTTCTTTGTTATGACATTTGCTAGTACATGCATCTTAACGCTCACATGGGTTATCGGTTGGTTTGCAAATAAAATACCCCCAAAAGACAAACGTGCAATTTGAACTCTCCAACAAAGGTTGATGGATGAATCCTCCAAGACTGAGCATTCGGAGGGCTCTGTGGAAGTCCACAGAGTCAGGGTAGATCCTAAAGCCAATAGAATCCAGACCCGAACATTTGCAGTATAGACGCCCATGGAAGTTAGCAGTTCCTCCCAGTCTGAAGAGGAGGAACAACAGGGTAACTGGGACGGGTCAGATAGCAGTCTTCCATAAATAACCCCCTCACACTCAGGTTCAGAATCAGAGTAGGAGAGCACCTCCTAGACTCAGCAAGAAGAATTTCAGTCCCAACCCCCAACCGACCACAGATGGTGTGTCCCAGGGATGAAGGAGATGTATGATTAGGGTTTAGAACCCAAGGGATAGGGGAAACCTATGCGACAATTTCATGAATAATCTAGACTGAACGACTCGGGATTAGATAAAGTGCCTGGATTATATATGGAGTTAGACAGACATGGACTTCGATGGACCAAACAACAACTGGGCAAGTACGCCCCCTTCATAGTCCGTGAGTTCTATGTAACATATTTTGCTACACTCCATTGGGTTCGTCGAAGAACAAGAAGCCGATCGAGCAGCTGAGGTTACAAGTAGTGCCAGTCAGAGTTAGGAGAGTTCCTATTTAGAGGAGATTATTCGCCGGGTCTAGTTTGGGCCCTATTACAACACACCTTAATCTACCGTAGAATATGATGGGCACATTGATAAAATGAGGAGACCAGTGATTGGGATAGACATCAGGGCCAGGACAGAGCTTTTACAGTGGATTTCTAGTTAGATTTGTGAGAAGGGCTTCGACCCTACGTGGGTTACAAACCACGTTGATCCCTTAGTAAAGGCTCACCTCTCTTTCCGAGCCAAGTTTTGATGTCTATTATCTGTTGGCGTATCAGGCCCACATTCATGGATAATGTGATCACTTTGGAGCGGGCTATGTTATTAACCAGCATCTTAGCTGGTTATGAGATAGACTGGGCCCGGATCATCTCAGAGAAGATCCATGAGGCAGCCATCAGGATGTCCGTGGGAAGAGGCCCATCGAGAATAGTGATGACACAGAGCCGACAATTATGAGGCCGAGATCGAAGGAGGAGCCCATATCCAAGGAGGTGGTGCAGGAGTCGCTGTTATTGGCAACCATTCAGAGAGATCGGGAGCAGTACACCCCATATGGAGGTAGCTCACGGATTAATGAGGAGGAGTTGGTGCCCCAGGACCCCATAGATCAGCTAGAGATCGGTGCTTGATGCAGTATGATTTTTGACTTCTTTGGATCCCAGCTCTTATTTTGCCATGTTGGATACTTTGTTCTATTGTTAGACAAACTTTTTATTTTGTTGATTTTTGGATGTGTTTAATATTTTTAGTTTGGATATTGTTTTCACTTATATTGTGGATGTTAGTTTTTGTTTTTTTTAATGTATGTATATATATGTTTCTCTCGTTCTTGTTTTTACTTTTAGGATAAAGTATCCTGTTTTGGTGGGGTATGGTAAATTGTGGATTAAGGTGAATTCAGAGTTGCATCAAGTCCATAACTTCCCCTATTTTTGATCCTAAGATTTTCTTGCTGTGATTCTTTTTCCTTGTGGATGTTTACTTATCTATTGAACCGGCATGTTTAGGTAGTGTAGATAATGTGTAAATTCATAGTAGTGTTATTTATTGGCATATACATAATTTTTAGATGTGTTTTTAAAGTTTTGATGAAAAAGTAGGTAACCTCAGAATTTTGGAGATTGTAGTTGTTGATTTGTTCATACATCTTTGAATATCTGGTAAAGTTTTTTATGGTATTGTGAAGGTAAGTTGAGACTGAAAACATGACCTGTGAGTCTATACTTGATTGTGGATGCAATTTCTGTATGTGTTGTGAGCTTATTTTGTTGCATTCATACATCATGTATGCACCCAGAACTTGTCTTAGTACTCTAAGATTGGTTTGGTGATGTGGTAGATATGGAAAGGATCTTAGGCCTTTGTTCTTTGAGTGAGCCCATTTTTAGCCTAAATGACCCACCATATGAGTGAGTGAATCCGTTGATCCAAACTTTTAAACTTCTAATGTACTCATTCTTTCTTGACACTTGGCTAACTTAACCTTGTTTATGAAATACCTTGATATTGACCCTAGTTTATCCTTGAACATATGAACCTTGATTGAGGCCAAAGGCCTAAATTGAGGGTGGCTGCAGTTGGTGGCCCTGGTTTGAGACATAGATATTGTGTACTTCGCCTGAGGCTAAAAGCTTAAGTTGAGGGTGGCCTTTACTGTGGTAAAGTAATTATAATAAAGTGGTTAGTCAGGAAATCAAGAAAGAAATTAAAACAAAGCATGAAATGAGTGAAGAAAAAGAAAAAAAAAGTGTCTTGAGTTGAGAAAAAGTAGCAAAATGAGTTTGAAATCGAGGTACAGCTGAAAAAGAGAAAGAAAGCACTCGAGAAAAGTTCAAAATAGGAGAATAAGGGTAGATTTAATAAAAAGGTTGGATTATTAAAGCAAAAAGTGTTGGTAACATCAATCAAGGATAGTTTTTAGTCACTACTTTCCCAAAATGCCCTACCAAAGCATCCTAAAGTGATCCAACTCCACTTTATCACTAAGAGGATGAGTATAGAGGTAAGCCTATGGTGTTATTTAGTATGCATGAATTTCAATTGTGAGAGTGAGAATGCTTCCTTAGTCCATGAATTCTAAATGCTTTTGAGTGAGTATGATAGACTTCTTTCCAATGAGGCATTTGCACCACTTGAGTAGCATATAACTATACCAGCGATTGTGTACAGTTGATGCTCCTTAGCTTGTCATAGTTGGATTGTCAGGTATCTCATTATGTTCTTGTTCTGCATAATAACTTTGCAATCCTGTTTTGAAAATAGCAGTTGGGTACCTGATCAAAGGAGTTGTTGTATATGCCATTAGTATAACTGCTATGTATTTCTCTTTGTCTGCGTAGATTGAGTCATCGCTTAAGGACAAGCAACAATTCTAAGTTGAGGGTATTGATGTGCTGGCAAAATACAACATAATTGATGCTAAAACAAAGGATTTTGTGAGTTTTTAATGTGGCCATTTATGGGTTTTATGTGTTTTTGTGTTGTTATTGCTGAATTTTATGTGTTTTTGTGTTGTTATTGCAGAAAAGTTAGGTTGGCATTATTTTGAAGAACAATTACAGATTTTGCTGAAGCTTAGGATATACGAGCATACCTACAAGTCGTAGCCTAAGTTACGAGTCGTAAGGTGTGTCACAGCAAGAATCAGAGACCAAAAATTCATAAATCTGTTAAGTGGAAGTCACCCATACGAGGCTACCCTATGAGTCGTAAGTCTCACCATGACTCATATAAGAGGACTCGTAGCAGGAATCTGAGAGACAAAATGTTGAAGCAAAAATTGAAGGCCAAGACTATGAGAGATATATACGAGTCGTTGCGCAAATAACGACTCGTACCTATTGGTCATACCAGTTTATTCCAAGATGCCAAGAACCTGATAAGAGACCCCAACTATGACTCGTAGGTCATCCTATGAGTCGTACCTGCGAGACTTATCAGCTGACAATTGTCTTTTCTATGTAAATTCTAAGGTTATTTTTTAAATACTATATATAGTTTAAGTTAGGGTTTTAGAAGGAGTTCGACTTGAAGACATTTTATCATCATCTTGTGTACCTTTTCTTAGGTTTTTTTAGTTAGTTTATCATTTTCTCTTGGAAAACCCATTTTGGGGATTGCAAATCTTGCTTTGTTTTCATTGTTGATCAATCAAGCTTTCGGCTTTGAAACTTGTGGTGCCTATATTCTTTAGTGCTTCTGGTGAAACTCTCATTTATGTTTTATATTAGCATATTTTCTTGTTTTGCCTTAGCCATGAGCAGCTAAGCACCCACAACTTGGTGTTATGAGAATCATGGGTAGTTGATTTGAAATAACCTAGGTTTATCACATTTTTACGATTAGGGTTTGCATGTATTGTCTATTTTTCTTCATTATGATTGTTGTTTGGAGGTGGCCAACACAAAACCCCACCTGCTATCACTAGACCGACAAAGGTAGTGATGAATAGGAAAAAGAATATAGATTACAGGATTCGATTGATGTGTTTTCGTCTAATCAACAAAACTTGACCAAGGTAAGGTTGAATGGGACAGTTGGTAATGGTTAGTTGGCACGCCATGGTAGCCGACTAAGCGCCATGGTGAAATTCGACATTCACCTTCAGAAGAGGGCTAGAAGAACCTAAGTTACCATCATGCATGCAATTTTCCAATTGTAGTTATGTTACCTACGGTAATCAAGTTAATGAACCATGGTGAACACGATTCCCAAGTTGTCCCCAAAATTGAGTGTTTCCTCACATTGTAGTTTAGTATTTAGTTTACTTTGTTCTTGAATCACAACCCCCCCCCCAATTTAGAGATTTTAGTTATTTATGCTTGAAATGATTAGTGGAGGATTCTTGTAGTAAAGCCCTGTATTCCCTATGGATTCGACCCTAACCTTTGGTTAGGTTAATTGCTGACAGTGATCGCTTTCTTATTGGAGTGTAAACATCAGATCACTCATACAATTGAGCGTATCAGGCATAATCATCAGAACATGGTCATGTCAGTGGACACATATTATGAGGCAGGGAGTTTCAAAGATAGGGTCACCAGGACAGAGAAGTACATGAAGCCATTTTAATCGTAGATTGTATAGATAAATATAGGACTATTTAGATGGGTCGCGACAGCTCTTCAGGTACAGCTAGCATGGTGGTTTCTCGGGGAAGTCATCTATGGTATGGGATCCCAGGGCTAGTTTTGTTTGTGATGTGGTTGGGTACTTAGTCAACCATTTTCCTCATCATGCGCCACTCCCTCAGTCGTTGGGGACTAGTCAGCCCATCCTGCTCTAGCATCAGCAGTGAGGGACACATCTCAGGGCATGAGGGGTGGTACTAGAGGAGGTAGTGTCAGCGTGAGAGGTGGAGGCCTATAGCCTTGTGAAAGATGCAGATTATGTTATGTAGTTCCAGATTGGGTCAAGGCAGAGGCCTTCGATGTTGTTTATTGCAAGTATGGTTCCGGTGCACCACCATTCTGCTTCAATTTTATTTGATTCAGTCTCTACCTATTCATCTTTATCGGCTTACTTTGCCACAGACCTTGGTATTATATGGGAGCCCCTTGCTGAGCCTATATGCATTTCCACCCTAGTAGGTGAGTCCTTAGCATTGAATCAAGAGTATGGGGGTTGTACTATTACCTTTCTTAGGGAGAGAGACTATTGTGGATTTGATATTGCTCGATATCATTGATTTTGATATGATATTTATGGATCGGTTTTCACATTATCATGCCATTCGATTGTCATCCAAAGACTGTGACTTTATCTTATTCTAATTTACCCAGTTAGTGTGGATCCAAAAATCTAGTTCTTATCCCAAGGGGGTGATCTCTTATATACATGCTTGTAGGTTGACGGATAAAGGATGCTTATCATATTTGGCTCATGTTTAGGGCTTGTTCTAAAGAGTCACCATGTGGGAGACCACCAAAGCTTTGAGGGAATTTATGGATGTATTTTTGACAAATTTCCCAAGTGTTTCTCCAAATCGTTACATTAGTTTCACTATTGATGTGGAGTTGGTCACTAAGCCCTTTTCTATTGCCCCCTATCGGATTGCTCCAACTGAGTCAAAGGAGTACTTGATGGATTTGTTGGACAAAAGGGTTTATTTATTCGAGTGTATCCCCTTGGGGTGCTTCTATTTTGTTCGTGAAGAAAAATGATGGCACTATGCAGATGTGTACTGATTATTGTCAGTTGAAAAAAGTGACCATAAAAAATAAGTATCCTTTGCCTCATATTGATGGTTTATTCGACCTGTTGCAGTGCTTCAATTTTTTCCAAAATCGACTTGAGATCTGGTTATCACCAATTGAGAGTTCGGGAGTCTAATATCCCAAGACATCCTTCAAGACCTACTTTGGCCATTATGAGTTTGTGATTATGTCTTTCGGGTTGACTAATTCCCCAGCCACTTTCATGGAGTTGATGAACTAGATATGCAAGCCTTATTTGGATATATTTATGATTGTATTTATTTATGAAATCGCGATTTATTCTAAGATTGAGTCAGACCATGTGCAATTTTTGAGGATTGTACTTCAGAGGTTGAGAGAAGAAAAATTATATGCCAAGTTAACAAGATGTCAGTTCTGGCTTAAGTCGGTAGCTTTCCTTGGGCATGTGGTGAATAAAGATGTCATTATGGTAGATCTGACCATGGTAGCAACAGTTCCTGGGTGGGCTAGCCCGACATTGATGATAGAGATTCGGAGTTTTATTGGCTTAGCAGGGTACTATCAGTGTTTGTGTGGGGACTCTCTTCGATTGTAGCCCTATTGACCAGACTCACTTAAAAAATGATGGCTTTTTAATGGTCTGAGGAGTGCAAGATGAGTTTTCAAAAGCTTAAAGATTTATTAACCTCAGCACCTATTCTTGCTATGCCCAAGGAGGGACTACCTTTTGCGGTATACTGTGATGCCTCTGGACTAAGTTTGGATGGGGTGTTGATGCAAAAGAGGACAATGATAGCATATGAATCTCGGCAGCTGAAGGTGCATGAGAAGAATTACCCTACCCATGATTTAGAGTTGGCTCCGATAGTCTTTGTATTGAAGTTGTCGCCACATTATCTCTATGGAGTACATTGTGATATCTTATCGATCACCAAAATCTCAAATATATCTTTTGGTAGGCTAATTTCAAAATGAGGTAGCATAGGTGGTTGGAGTTATTGAAAGACTATGACATCTCAATTCTGTATCACCCGGGCAAGGCGAATGTGATGGCAGATGCCTTGAGCTGGAAAACCTTTGGCATGGGGAGTTTGGCATTCTTCAGGGCGAAGGAGGGACCCTTAGCTTTGAAGATTTATTCACTTGCTCGACACTGCTTCTGTTAGATATTTCTCCCTCTCCCATCATTTTAGCCTTTGTGGAGGCTAGATCTTTATGCTTGATCATGTATGTGCTCACTAGTGATGACACTAGATTATATTTGATTCATATAAGGTGTTAAGGGATGATGCAAAAGCAGCTACTATTGATTCAGAGGGTGTTTTGAGCATCAATGATCAGGTTTGTGTGCCTAAGGTGGGAGATTGGGTTAAATTGATTTTGGAGGAGGCACATTATGCTAGATGTTCTATCCATCTCAGTGTGACAAAGATATATCATGATTTGAAACAACACTATTACTAGTGTGGGATGAGGAGAGACATTATTAAGTTTTTGTTAAAGTACTTGAACTATCAATAGGTCAAATATGAGCAACAAAGGTCAGGAGGTTCGATACAGAGGATGACCATTCTCGAGTGGAAATGGGAGTGCATTATCATGGATTTTGTTACTGGTTTGCCTTGGCTTTAGGAAAGTTTGACTTAGTTTGGGTGATGTAGACCGATTGACTAAGTCTGCTCACTCGCTACTGGTGAAGACTAGCTATAGTGCGGAGCAGTTGGCTAAGTTGTATATATCCGAGATATTGTTAGATTGCATGTTATGTGGGTATCTATAGTGTTTGACATAGGGTCTTTGTTCACTTCCCATTTTTAGAAGTATTTATAATATGGTTTGGGTACTCAGTTGGATTTGGGTTCAGATTTCTACCCTCAGACATATGGGCAATTCGAGCGGACAATTCAAGTGTTGAAGGATATGCTTCAAGCATGTGTGGTAGACATTGGGGCCCAACGGGATCAGCATTTGCACTTGGCGAAGTTTGCTTACAATAACATCTACCATTCTAGTATTCAGATGGTACCATTTGAGACATTGTATAGTCAGAGGTGTAGGTTGCCTACTGAGTTGTTTGATTTGGGTTCAGCTGATGCTTTGGGTGTTGACTTGCTCGGAGATTTATAGGATTGGGTCTGGTTGATACTTAGTAGGTTGTTGACAGCACAGAGCCGCCAGAAGAGTTATACTGACAGAAGGAGTAGACCTCTAGAGTTTATGGTTGTAAATAGTGTCTGGCTGAAAATATCACCCATGAAAGGTATGATGAGGTTTGGGAAGAAGGGAAAGCTCAACCTTAGGTTTATTGTCCTGTTTGAGAACTTGAGGAAGGTTGGTGAGGTTGCTTATGAGTTTGCATTGCTACAGAGACTTTCAGCAGTTCATCCCGTATTTAATGTCTCCATGCTTTGCCGATACATTCCATATGAGTCGCATGTGATTTCCTATGATTCGGTTGAGTTGAATCCAGACTTGTCATATGAAGAGGAGCCGATAGTTATTTTGAAGAGATAGGTCTGGAGGTTGAGGATCAAGGACATACCTTTAATGAAGGTTCAGTGGTGTCACCGTCCAGCTAAGGAGGCTACTTAGGAGTTGGAGTCAGAAATATGGGCTAGATATCCCAACATATTTTAGGCTTCAGGTACTTTCCTTTCCCTTATGTTCGAGGACGAACATTACTTTTTGTGCTGAATGATGTAATGACCTTGTTGTTCATTTTTGAGCTTATTTGTGAAAATTATTATTTTTTCCCTTTTCGTAAGTTGTTTTGGACCTGTTTTGAATCATTTGTATTGTTGAAGGTAAGACTTGTGTTTAAAAAGTGAAAAATGTGATTTTGGCACTTTTGAAAGCTTCAGTTATTGAAAAAATGAGTTTTTTTGTACCATTTGGAGTTTCAGGTGTCAGAATAGAAATTCATCAATTCCATTAGTTTTAAAACGTCGAATTTGTTGTTGGAGATGTAATGAAACTAAATTTGGAGTTAAATGGACATTTTGGACTCAAAGTTACATTTTTAGTTAATTTCAAATCAAGTTTGACTTTGGTCAATGTTCGGAGTTTGGAAGCTCTAATTGAAATTCCAATAGTTCCAGTGGTTCCAAATGATGAAACTTACGCCTAGAAATGGTATCGTTGTAAATTTTTGGAGTTTCTGAGATCATTTTGGGTATTGAGTTTTTGATTAGTTTTAACGAGCATTATTAAGTTCTAGGCAAGGAGACCTCGGAATCAAATTCTGATAATTTTATTAAGTTTTGAATGTCAATTGTCGCAGAATTATATATTTGGTTTATGTGTATCAGATTCTGAATGAACCCCAAGGGTCCATTTTGAGAATTTTCCATAGATGGTTTTTCTGAATCTAGTGTTGCCATAATTGCCCTCCGTGTTTGCAGGATTGGGCCTCGCGTTCGCGGAGGTTCATTGTCTCTAAGCTCACACGCAGACTTTGGTCCTGCATTTGTAGAGTCCCATTTCTTTGAACTTCGTGTTCGCAAACTCTACATGTTGAAAAGCCTACAAAATGAGAAGTGTTAAAATTTTGAGATAGGTTTGTTTCACGAGCCAATCTACAGAGTGTGGATTGGACCAAGGATCATTGAAAGGTCTCGTGGATTTTCATGGACCATTGGAGTTTCATTGGTTCTTTGAAATTTTGGACTATGGACCATTGGAGTTTCATGGTTTCAAAGTACAATTTCTAGCAGCTAAATTTTTGTGACACACATTTCACGAAGGCAAAGTATGACCAGTAGAAGGTTTACAAGCAGTAAAAGAGGGTTCCTAGATGGGTCCTACAGTTTTTAAATGAAGGGCTTTTTAGTCATTTCTAATTCATCTAACTCCTAAATTAGGTTGTTTTGAGCCTTCCAACTATCTTAGCCGACCCAGCTCCTATAAAACTTATTCCTAACTCATTAAATTTCCTAAAATTCTCTCCATTGAAGCTAGGATTTGTAGGTTTAGCCAAGGATTCTCATAATTTCTTTTTCAAATTTAAGGATTTTCACTTGATGTATGTAGGGCTTCATTCATGTACTAGATTCTTCCATGAAGTCCAACTCAATTCTCCCTTTTTCTCAAAGTTCTAGCCATGGATTTTTATGGGTTTTTATGACTTGATTCCAAATGGTTGGATTATGATTCCTACATATACCTATATATGCATAAATTATGAAGAATTGTATAATTTCTATGATTGTTAAGTTAGTTAAAGAGATTTCAAGTATACGATGATTAGGGCTTGTTAAATTAATGTGGACTTCTTTACTAATGACCCAAATTGATTTCAATAGTATGATTTTTTATCTAATTGCATGATTTTACTTAATGGCTTATGAATCCACACATGGTCCTAGTTTCCTATTATAAAGCTGTGATTTTTATCAATATGATTATAAGTGTGAAATGTATGTTTTGGTGATGATGATGCTATGATGACGAAGATGACTTAAGACCCTAATAATGATGTTAAGACGGGGAGTATATCCACACTATATGAGAATCTATGTAGATGTAATATTCTTATGAGAGCAGATATTTTCATGAAGTTATGATACCTATAATACAAGCTATGAAGATATAATTTGACAAATTATGAATTATGTTCAAAGCTATGTATATGCATGATTGTATATTCTGTGGGATATGACTTAGCACCAAATGAGCTCGTGTGAGGGGGACTATCCCCAAGGTGTCCTTATATAAATCCTCAAGTCTTATAACTACGTGCCACTGTAGGTTGATGATTATGTGTCTATATGGTACTATGTTTGTAAATCTACAATATAAAGCATACACCAAAATGGGAAGGATCCCATAAGATTCATATTAAGGAATTTACTGAAATAGAAAGAATCACGTAAGGTGAGGTAAAGTCTATCTTGGCAAAGTGGATTGTTCTTTCCCTATTGTAGAGGCAACATCGCGATATCATGTAATAGTCCATATAGTCTTATTCTTGGTTATGATTTTATTCTCACATATGTATGCTAGGATTATGAAAGGTTTTGATGATGCTTCTACTCATCGTTTTAAACATATGTTGCTCATTCATCTTGTGTCCCCATTCTATTAATTATGATTATGCATATTGATATTATATTATTATATTCCTTGATGCATGACATATCTACATACTTAGTATATTTTCATGTTTTAACTCATACTTATTTGCCTACATAATCTAACCATGTAAGGATAGGCGACGAGGCTACTTCTCCATTTTGTGGCTAGAGTTGGATTTGAGATTTAAAGATTGTTGGTGAGTTCTTATGATTCGAGGACAAGCCTTATTGATATTGTATCCTTATATTGAGAGTTTATAACTTCTTTTAATATTACATTTTGTGCGTGAGCTAGTGAGTTATATGCTAGACCCATGATCTTATGTTGTAAAAGCATGTATTGGACTATGATAATGTAATTTCCCTAGGGGAAACCTTTGACTCATTATAGTTATGTTCTGCTTGCTACTCTCTTATGTTTTGCTCAATTTACTTTATGTATGCTTATGATATGATCAAGAGCCTTGGATGGGGTGCCTTCAGGTGTCACATTCATCGTGTAACGGCTAGGCCTAAGTTCAGGACGTGCATGGAGCTCCGCCAAATTTCTCAATTTTCATCAAATTTCAGGTCTGTATTTTTATGGTTCTTTTCAATTTCTACCCAATTTCTTCAGTTATGAGTTAGATTATGATTACTGATCTACTCTAATATAAATTTATGATAATTGCATAACATTGATGATCTTCTTATGAATTCTCTATAAATTATATCTAGGATTCATGATCTCATAATGAGTCTTTTTTTCAATTCTCCTCCAATTGCATAAATTACTTTTTAATTATAGTTTGCTTACTCAATTAAGCATAAATTATTATCTAATTGCATGATTATGATGATTTTTAAATAATTTTTCTACAAGAATTTCTAGGGTTCATGGTGACTAATGTTGGTTATTATAATTATGATTTCTATTATGATTATCCAGGAGTTTTATTAAAAAATTACATGTTTTGAAGATGATTGAAATTAAACCTACACCATGTCCCTAATATATGATCAACTATGATTATGAATGATAAGGACTTCTTTTAAAGTTTATGAAAAGTTATTCAATGATGTTTTAATGAAATCCCTTCAATGATGAACGAATGATGAATGAAAGAATGATAAATGAATGTGGGTGAGAGGATTATTCTCACCTAACTCATGGATTCTAGATGTGATAAGGACAATTCTCACATTGATGAATCACCCAAAGTTTTTGTGAGCTACTCTTATGAAATGATGATTTTTAATGACATAAAGTCGTGATTGATTTATGAATGACTATGATACTATGATATACTATTTCGTGGAATTTGACTTAACGTCGAGAAGGTTTAAGGTGGGGTTCGATCTAGTGGATGTGAAGGTTTTCCACCCAAAGGAATCCTAGTCACAACCTCTTGTCTAAAACTATGTTGTCACCATAGGTTGACTTTTTAGGCTAGGCTAGTGGATCCATATTTAGCCCCTTATGAATGTTAACGGAGTCTACCTTGGCAAGCTGTCTCCCTCTTTATCAATGTTGGGGTTACATTTGGATTCCATGTAGTAACTCACGTGATCGTATTGTCAATTATAGTAATCTCCCACAAAATGATTATGTTACTCTAAGCTTTGCTATGATTTTGATGTTTAGATCACACAACCTATAATGTTTTACGTCAAGTTTTCCTTCATGCCCATGTTATTGTGGTCTTGCATCCCATGACTCATGTATCATCTCATTCATGTTGTATGTACCTATATCTATGTATGTCATGCATTGTTTACATACTTAGTACATTTCGATGTATAAACACATACTCTATGCTTAAATTATGTTATAATGTTGGGGAAGGTTCCCATTCCACTTTTCCCATGTGCATCTAGATTTTGAAGTTTGCTTTGAAGATATTGTGGTGAGTCTTTATATTTTGAGTGTAAGCCAATTGATATTCCACCTTATCTTGTCTAGAATTTATAATATTTTAAGATTGTGCCATTTTAATACTTTTGAGGGTGAGCTAGGAATATGTCCATAGCCCCCACCTATATTATGCTTAGAGGCATGTTGAATAATGTATAAAGAGTCTATGATCTTTCAGTCTATGATCTTTCTCTCTCTTTGGACTAAATTGTTCTTTTCCTTGTGAAGTTGGTATGACTCCCATACACTTTTTCCCTTATAGCTTGTGATGATACTTTTATTTCCTTGTGAATGCTTGATGATGTGATAAGGTGTCTTGGTTGGGGTCCTTCGAGGTTTCAATCACCAGTGTCATATCTAGGGCCTAGCTTGGGTGATTACTTGGCCACTCCTAAGTATGCAACTGTGCCTTTGCTTTAGGACACATTGTTGAGAGTGTTGGGCATGATTGAGAACTTGGCTTATAATGGTAGTGTGACAAGCATTCATTGGAGATTCATAAGGTAGGGTAGAAATTTAGACCTTTTGAGCAGCACCAATTTTCCATTTTTTGGGACCGATGGAGCAGCTAGTGATAGTTCTTAAAGTTATGATTGATTCTGCACCAGTAGTTAAGGCTCATGGTACACAATTAGCCATATTGAGTGAGCATGGGCCGATTTCTGTTACTTGTTGAGACATGATAAAGCAATCATTCTAGATGAGATAGAGAGAGCTTTAATATATGAGAGAGGTTAACTTATTGTATTCGATAGACAGTGTTCTTTACATCTGAATATGAAACTTCTTTCAATCTGTTATGAGTGCTACTATGGAGGCATAGCAAATGAAGAGAGACGATTTTAGGTACCCGAAGAGGGCCCATGTATCCAACTAGTTCTTTGGTGCCTCATCTAGAGTTGAGATTCTTTTAGAGAGAGTGGCTAGTTCCAGTGTTGGGGACTACTTCATACATCTTCATCAACATTCAAAGGGTGGACAAGTTTATCGTAGGTCGTATGATTCTGGTCAGGGTTCTTCTATGTAACACCTAGTAAAATTATCAAAGTACCCCTAGAATAGAGACGTGTGCATAATGCATCTTTTCATGCTTCGTTTACGAATTTGAGACCTAATATATAATCAGCATGAAAAATTGAGTGGGAAAAATATCTCATTCGAATTTTAGAGTAATCGAGTCAAAAAATAATTTTTTATAATTAAATAAAAATAGTGGCAGTGTGCGTTCGAGGCGCGACGAGCCAGGGGCGCGCCAGGGACGCGGACCAACACTTTATCTTTTATTTATTTTCGACGGGAAATTTCAGAAAGGAGGTATATAGGTTCGTGCTTAGTCCGCATTTGGATGAACTTTTTCTTTTTAATTCATGGGGCATTTCGGTAAATTTTCAACTCCTCCTAACCTCAAAGAATGATCGATTTAGGTCGTTTTGATCAGTAAACAGGATCTAAACCCCCATTTCAGGACCTTTTTCACCACACTTGAAAGTTAGGGCTTGAGAGAGAAGAAAGAAGAACGTGAGATTGAAGAATTCAAGGAGAATTCTTGATGGTTGATTGAAAGAGCTTTATCCCAGCTATGTAAGGCTAAACTAAAAGCATGAGATTTTTCTCTCATGTGCCCCATAAATGGTTTTAGATAAGAGTTAAAAGTTCTTGGGTCTACATACATGATTCTTGATTATTTTCTTGAAGAATTTATTATTTTTACATGTATTTTCACACACTGATGATCATCATAATCTTATTTTCTTGAATTGAATATTTTTCATGAGATGTTGTATAACCCTACATGATTATTTGAAAGCATGCATGAAGAAACCTAGGGATAGAGTCTAAAGCCTTAATTTGGGGATGTCGAATGTATCGTGAGAATGGTGAGATAATGAGTTGATAGAGGTTGATAGTCCTATGAGTCTCCATAAATGAACTCTAACGATTTGTATGTTCGATTATTCCCTAATGATAATTCTAAGCCTTGAGCTATTGATTGAGATGTTGATTGATGAGATGATTAGAGTCTCCATGAGACTGACTGAAAGATTGTGCCTCCACAAGGCTGATTGAGATGGTTTGATTGAGGCAGTTTGATTTAATGGATTGTTTTATGAGCACAGAGTCATGGGAGGAATATCGAGCACTGAAAGAGTAAGAGTTAGTCTAACTGGAACTCATGAAACTATATAGCCAAGCATAGATGAGGATCAGGACTATCAGACCATACTATATCGAGGTCTCCTCCTGATAAAGTCTAATAGAGGACTAGTTTGATTTGCTGGTGGTCACTAGTGGATTTGATTTGTTCCCTACCTGGAAAGTATGGAATGACTGTGGCAACATCAACGAGATTGTTGTATAATCACTCACTCATAAGAGATTGGTGTCAGATAAGAGATACTCCCAAAAATTTCCCAAACTGAGTATTCTGAGATGAGACAAGATGAGATAAGATGAGTTGAGATAAGTCCCTCTGAGATGAGCTTGATTTGATTGATGAGTTAATTGGTTTATGGATAACATGTCTACTCTTTATTCTTACTTTAAAGGGAAATTTGACATATTGATTGGTTTCTATATTAAGTTGATTATTATTTTTATATTATTCTATCTGTTTTAATTTCATTAAGCTATTTTACATATCGTACATTCCACGTACTGATGCCACTCTAGCGCTGCATCATTTTATGGTGTAGATACATGAGATAGAGATCATCAGCAGGAGCATCGTTGAGGATCTTTGGACATTCAGTAGATTGGTGAACCTCCCCAACTTCGGAAGATTTATTTACTTTATTTTCATCATACTTCAGAGTTACAGTTGCTTAGCTTTTATTTTGATTGTAGTAGTCATGGGTCTGTCATTAGTACCACCTAAAAGTGATAGAGACATCATAGACTAGAGCCGGATGTTGATTGTTACAATTGTGAGCTAGCTCTTTCTGCTAGCCTTCCATTTATACTATTATTTTAAGACTAGATGATAAATGTGCCCATTTACATTCGATTAACTTCTGCTAATTAGTAAAATGATTAATTGAATGAATGTGATGAGGCCAAGTGATTCACTTAGGGACTATAAATAGTCTGTCGGTGCCAGTCACGTCTTGGGTTCCCTCCAGGGCGTGACATTATGCTTCTAGTAGAGGCCTACGAGTTGAGGCAATCATAGTAATGAATTAGGTTAATTGCAGATATTTTTTGCTCTGAGTTCTTGCTGTGGTTGTGGGGATCCTAGCCACATGATTTAACAGTACCCTTTATAGGTTCATTTAGTTTTTCAGCTTAGTTCTTTAGTCCTATCTGTAGGGTCAACACATTAGACCAAGGATTCTGGTAAACCATAGCCTAGTAGGAGCGGTTGTACTTTGGGTCGAGGTGCGGGCGATACTCTGGTTCATAGAAAGGAAGAGGTATTTTTCAGATGGGTGGAGGTAGAGGAGCTCAATGCTATGCTTTTCTATGGAGATCCGAGGTCGAGGCTTCTAATGCAGTCATCACATGTATCATCCTTGTTTGTCATCAATTTGTATTTGTGTTGTTTGAGATCTACCTACTCCCATGTGTCTACGTACTTCTTTTCAAATTTTACTTGTTGTGTGACCATATGTCGAAGCCTATTCATGTTTGTACACTAGTAGGTGAACCTTTAATGGTGGATTTGGTGTACCGATCCTATTTTTATTTCTTTGGTTAGTTATTGATACTTGCGTAGATATGATTACCATGGATATTAGAGAGTTTGATTTTATTTGGGAATGGATTGACTTTCTTTGTATCACACTATTCTTGATTGTTATGCCAAGATAGTGACTTTAGCAATGCTTGGTAGGTTGGGGATCAAGTGAAAAGTTTCTAATAGTTCCTCTCCTAATAAAGTTATCTCCTTTATTCAAGGTAAAAAGTTGTTTGATAAAGGTTATATATCTTGCTTGGTGTTCATTGGGATAATAGTTTTGATCCACCTCATGTTAAGTTATATTCCGCAGTTCAAAAGTGTATTCATTGTTTCCTATTGATCTTTTCGAGTGTCCTTCCCAATAGAAATGTGGATTCTGCTATTCATCTAGAGCCAAGAACCAAGCTCGTTTCCATTTATCTTTATCATATAGCCCAAGTAAGTCGAAGGAACTGAAGGAGCAATTTTAGAATTTGTTGAGTAAAGGGTTTATTCGCCCTAGTATATCACCTTGAAGTACCCTGGTGTTGTTTGTAAAGAAAAAGGATGGATCAATGAAGATGTGCAGTGATTATAGGCATTTGAACAAGG
Organism: Solanum ossicruentum; assembly: GCA_025774065.1. Taxonomy (NCBI): domain Eukaryota; kingdom Viridiplantae; phylum Streptophyta; class Magnoliopsida; order Solanales; family Solanaceae; genus Solanum; species Solanum ossicruentum. The sequence goes on from JAOTQR010083962.1 coordinate 32,178, forward strand.
TAATTCTTAAGAACAAGTACCCACTTCCCTGTATCAACAACTTATTTGACCATCTTCAAAAAGCATCATGATTCTCTAAGATTGATTTGAGTTTCAATTACCATCAGTTGAGGATTAGAGTATTCCACATTCTTAAGATAACTGTTCAAACCCATTATAAACACTATGAATTCTTGGTGATGTCTTTTGGCTAACCAACTCCCTTGCAACATTTATGGAGCTGATTAATGGGGTGTTTTGCCCATACTTAGACTCATTTGTGATTGTGTTCATTGATAGTATCTTAGTCTATTCAAAGATTGAGGCCTTTATCATTTGAGGATAGTACTTTAGAGTTTAAAAGAGGAGAAATTGTATGCAAGTTATTCAAGTATAAGTTTTAGCTCAACATAGTAGCACTCTTAGGGCATGAGGTGACGAAAGAGGATATTAGGGTGGATATAGCCAAGAGTAAGGTAGTTCAGGGATGGACTAAGCCTACTTCTACTACTAAGGTTCATAGTTTTATGGGGTTAGCTAGGTATTACATGTGGTTTGTTCAAGGAATTTCTTCCATACAACTTTAGTAACCAGATTGACTCAAAAGAATATAACTTTCCATTGGTATAATAAGTATGAGGTGACTTTCCAAAAGCTCAAGATTTTGTTAGCTTTAGCGCTTTTTTTTACTCTACCTGATAAGGGTATAGACTTTACAATGTACAAGGTGATGCTTCCAAAGTTGGATTAGGGGGTGTGTTAATGTAGAAAGGTAAGGTGTTTCCTTATGCCTCTAGGAAGTTAAAGGCTTATGAGAAGAACCATTCTACCCATGACTTAGAGTTGGCAGCAACAGTTTTTATATTGAAGTTATGACGTTGTTACTTATATCAAGTTCATTATGAGATCTTCATCAATTATCAGAGTCTTTAGTATATTTTCAACTAGAGATACTTGAATTTGAGACAGTGGAGGTGGATTGAGTTTCTAAAGAACTATTATTTGACTATTCTATATAATTCGAGAAAGGTCAATGTGGTAGTCAATGCTTTGAGTAGAAAGGCTTCTAGCATAGAGCCTTACAGCCATTCGTGTAGAGTGGCCTTTGGCTAAGGATGTTTAGAGACTATTTAATGATTTAGTTTGATTGTAGTTTTTGGACGAAGGTGGTGTACTTGTTTTTGTAAAGGCACATTTTTATTCATGGATGGATCATATTCATTAGTGACGGTTCAAGGATAAGAAGTTGTGTATCATTCGAGACAAGGTGTCTAGAAGGGAGGCTAAGGAAGCGATGCTTGATTTAGATAGTGTTTTGAGGATCAGAGGCTGGATTTATGTGCATAAGATGGGTGAATTGGCTAGGTTGATTCTAGAAGAGGCAAATTTTTCTTGATATTCTATCCATTTAAGGGGTGGCAAAGATATATCATAATCTAGGTCAGTACTACTAGTGGTGCATTACAAAAAAGGACATCTCTAAGTTTGTATCTAAGTATTTGACATGTCAACAGGTTAATTATAAGCACAAAAGACTCGGTGGTGAGTTTCATAGGATACCCATTTATATGTGGAAGTGAGAGTGAATTATTATGGACTTTGTGGTGGGTTTACCCACTACCATGGATGATGATGACTCCATTGGGTGGTTATAGACTAATTGACTAAGTCTGTCCATTTAATTCTGTTCAAAGTGAAGCATACAATGGAATAGATTAACTTTAGTCAGTTGGATAGTCTGACTTCATAGGGTGCCTATTTCAGTTGTCTTTAATTGAGGTTCATTATTCACTTCTCACTTTTAGAAGGCATTGAAATATAGATTAGGTATCGGTTAGATATACGTATAGCCTTTCATCCTCAAACCAATGGTCAGTCCAAGTGGACTATACAAGTCTGTTACAAGACATGCTTTGGGAATATGTAATTAATTTTGGTGCTTAATAAGATCAGCATTTGTCTTTAGCAGAGTTCGCCTAATAACAGTTACCATTCAAGCATTAAAATGGCTCCATTTGAGGCATTGTACGGTCAGAATTGTAAATCACCTATTGGTTGATTTGACTAGGTCATAGTGGATATTTTGGATACTGATTTGCTAAGGGATGTCATGGAAAAGGTGCATTTGATTCAAAGTGATAGTCTAGGGTCGCTAAAAGAGTAATGTTAATAGAAAGAGTCGGCCCTTAGAGTTCATGGAGGATGATCGTGTGTGGCTGAGGATATCTCCATGAAGGGCATGATAAGGTTTGGAAAGAATGGTAAGTTCATTTAAGGTTCATTGGTCCATTTGAGATTTTGAGAAGGATGAAAGAGATGGACTTGCCACCTATTTTATCGATATTACACCCCGTGTTTCATGTTTTTATGCTTTACTGATACATGTCAAATGAGTTCCATGTGATTTTTTTGACTCGGTAGACTTGGGTCTGAATTTTACCTATGCGGAGAAGCCAATAGTCATTCAAGATAGGTAAGTTCAAAAACTTAGAATCAAAGAAATCACTTCAGTGAAGGATCAGTGACGGCATTGACTAGTTCGAGAGGGTGCTTATTTTGGAGACCGAGTCTAATAATCATGTCCATGCCCCTATATGTTTTAAGCTTCAGGTATTTTTCTTCACTTTATGTTTGAGCGAAAATTAAGTTTTTAGTAGTCAATGATATGATGACCTCGAAGATCATCTTTAAAAAGTTTAGAAAATTACTACTTTACCCTCCTAATAGTTGTTTCGAGTCATGGTTGATTAGTTTATGAATTTAGTTTTGAAATTTTATTGAAAAGTTTAGAAATTTTGAAGTTTTGAGTTTTTGAATGCCTAGGTTGTTTGAAAGTGACTTTTGGTACGAACTGGAGCTACGAGTATCATAATGAAATTTTGTTAGTTGCATTAGCTCCAAAATGTTGAAGTTGGTCTAGAATAATCATCTTTTTTAAATTGGGGTAATTTTATGAATTTGGGGTCTTAAACTAGAAGTTTGAGTTAAATTAGATTAAGGTTTGACTTTCATTTTTTAGTTCATATTCTCATATTAGATTTTTGACAATTCTTTGGATTCAGAAGGTGATTTAAGGTATAAAAAGAGCTTAGATATAATATTTGAGGGTTCAAAGGGAGATTTGATCTTTTTAGAGCCTTTAGTTATTCTAATTGCGACTAATCAGATTTTACTTCAAAGAGATCTTGAGTTGAAATTTTAATGAATTCATTGAGTCCAAAATATCAACATTAGTAACGTAGCATACATGATTTGTGTGTACGAGGTGTTGATCAAATTCTGAGGTTTGGTTTTAAGTTTTGGATGTTGTTTGCAAATTTGCTATAATTAATTGGTGTTTCAGGTGCCTCTTAACCAGGTCACAAAAGTGATCTCTACCTAGCTTAAGCGGCATCCGAAATTACTGTTTAGACTAAAGTTGGGGTTTCTACAACAATTTTTATTTTTGAGCTTTAGGAACTCTATTTTAGTGATTTTAAAGTTATTTATCATGATAAATTCATCAGGTCAGTGATTTTGACTTAGAATCTTCCATTTTTATAATTATTTCATGAATTCAACATCTACTTTTCAATTTTGAACTTTAAATTTTGGGAGTTCTTTCGTGAACGTGAATTTTTAATAAAAATTATGGACTGAATTCAACCCCATTTTTTAAATGGTTTTTACCAGTGATTGTCAAATGCTTTTGGTAATGTAATTATGTATTGATTTCAAAATTAAGCCCTACCTTCTCAAAGATGAAATTTTTAATCATTTTGGATTCGATCTTTAAATTTCATAGATTGGGTGTCATTCTTCTTGTATTCTTATTGTAATTTCGAATTTGAATAGATTTTATTGAATCGGAGAACCGACGAAAGAGGAAAGCTCAAGCATTAGAGTAATTGCATGATTGATTTGAGGTAAGTGAATTTTTAAACCTTATTTGAGGACGTTGGATATTATATTTCCTTCTATTTATGTTGAAAGGAATGTAATTTCTTATTTTCTTAATAAAATAGTTTAAGGCATCAATAAGTCTTATTGGATGTACAAGATGTAATCATCCTATATAAATTGTCAAGATGACTCCTCAATTTCCAATAATAATTAATACAAAAAGTTTAACTTTAGAGATTGTTGTGTCTGATTTGACAACTAATATGATGATTTGTCATTTCTAAATCTACAACACTACTTGTAATAGTCATTATTCTATTTTGATTGAACACTAAAAACTCCAAGAGAAATAGAAAGGGCATTCTCATGTGATCATATTATATAAGGAAACTCATATTTTCTTTGATGGTCCAATAAATCAAAGTAATTAGAAATGCAAAAAGTACTCAGTCTAATATTGTTAACTTAAAAAAAAAAAAAAAAGGAAAACCACACAAAATAGGGCAAGTTTCTAGTTCAATTTTGGTTCAAGTGACTAGGTACTCAAACTCAAACATGTTAGCTTGATTAGTCAAGGCTAGAAATGGTGATTGTAATGAATTTCTTACCATATATACAGAGGATTTAAGTCGATGCTATTGACTTCGGCAGAACCCATATTAACCCTTGTTAATACTTATTTATCAATGATCGAAATGGTCATATTTGTATCCCAAATATATAGAGCAAGTAATACTAAGCTAAACTCTCTTTCCCTCAAGACTATAAAGTATATAGATATAATAGGCAGGCCAAAATCTTCTTTTTGCTGCAATGTCATTCCTCTTTACACTATTTCATCTAGATGTTTGCCTATAACCATGAGAATAAAAGAGAGTTTAATTATATACTCTAGGGTGCAAGGTAGCAAGCAATAAGCCTAATAGAAAGAAAATTATAACCTTGAAGAAAATATTATATTATGATTGAAACACTTGTTGAATATTCAGAATAATAAATGCAAAGGAGCACTTAGGTGTTTCACATAAATTAGATTTTGCTTGTACGGTGAATATAATGCGTTATATGATTGGAACTCTGTCACACCCCTCCCTGGGGTTGTGACCAGTGCTCGATAGGAAAAAAACAACAATTACCCCATTGCTACTGTAGCAACCCGAGAGGGTTGCTACTGTGCAGGTAGTATATATTTTTTTTTTGTTGTTTTGTTTTGCTTCAATCTCCTCCTTGAATTGATTACACATGGAAACTAATGTTCTTCTAATGCAAACATACATGTATATGA